>OY855911.1:17729268-17734268 GCA_963693305.1 Meandrina meandrites | reverse complement strand
TCTCGCAAGAGA
Source organism: Meandrina meandrites (assembly GCA_963693305.1). Lineage (NCBI taxonomy): Eukaryota > Metazoa > Cnidaria > Anthozoa > Scleractinia > Meandrinidae > Meandrina > Meandrina meandrites. The sequence goes on along the minus strand of OY855911.1, from coordinate 17,734,256 downwards.
GTAAAAATTTTACATATATTTGAGAGCGTTCGCACGCAGCGCTTATAAAAAGCCCGAAACTTCTTTTTGTACCAAGTTTTAGAACGGCGTTTGCCCTTTCAAAATATCTGAATTTCAAGTGGTTTGGAGTTTTATCGGGTAGGGAAACTGTTTCTCGAAAAAGACCGCCAAAATAAGAATTTCGAATAACCGAATTATAGTGATTTTCAGTGGCCCGCCGTGATCTTAAAAATTAACTTGGGGAAGGATAATATGACTCAAATTACTTTGTAAACACGTCAGCAGCATATTTCGACCCAAAATCGGGGTTTTATTTAATGCGAATGAATCAGTGCGAAGTTTCTGACAAGCTAAGAGACACGTTTATTTTGTGTGTTTTTGTAGACACGTGGGGCTGTAACGGTTTTGTTAGTTTTTGGCCGGTTAAAAGATTTTTCAAGAAAAAAAAAATCCCACCACGTTTCTAGGCCTACCATAGGCTATCTCTTGGCGAAATATAAAGAAGTTTGATTTTTCATCATGTGTCAAGTGGAAGTGAGATGAATTTCTTTCTTTCTTTATTGCATATTTCTCATCTAGGGCTGTGATCAACTTGATGAAAATATCTTTTCAAAATCCAATTGTTATTTTCATGTCTCTGTGACGTTAATTTCTGTGACTTTGTTTATCGTGCTACGGAAGGAATTCAAAAGATTATGTTGTCGATGGATGCAGACGTTAATTTCTGTGACTTTGATTATCATGCTAATGAAGGATTTCAAAAGATTATGTTGTTGATGGATGCAGTTGACGATGATTCAATAGAAAATGAAGGAAAATAACGCGACAACAGAAATAAACAGAACTTGTAGAGATAACAGTAACAAATGTATTTTAACCCCAAGCGAATCTCGCTACTTCGAGCGTTCTTTTCATCGTGAAAGATACCGGTGGATATCCACCCTGGTAAAACAATGCTAAAAGAAATCTAACATGCGGAAATTAAAGCTCGCAAAAGTTAAATGCGACTTAGATTAACGCGAAGATGAAGTTTACAACTTCGCGTTAATGTAATGAAGCGTTAATTTCCTATAATAATTAAGGTACATGTTTTATATCAGTTCGAAAACGAAAACTTTGCAGGAAATTTAAAATTTTATAGTGAAAATGTAATCAATATTAGATAATGTTTAGAGTTAAATAAATAAAGAATGGAGATACATACAGTATGCGGTCCTTGGTCCGCGACTTTTTCGAATATGATTTAATATTTCCGTGATAACTAAAATTCGGCAAAAAATGAATGTTTCCAATGATTTATTGATTATTCTTCTTCAATATGGCAATTTTTCAGCTTTTTTACTATCGGTTTACGGTGGGGAATTCATGCTTGTCGACAGACAGGTCAAATTGCCTTTCTTGAAATTTCAACTTTTCGCTGCTCCGTGAATTAGATGGTCGCGTTTACTAAGCTAGTGCACAGATAAAACGCAACGGGAAAACGTGTTTTTTTTGGAGAACAAGTAAATAGATGAACTAATTTCAGCAGCTGTGGAGAGATTTGCTGCAGAGTTTCAAATTTTACATTTAGCGACTATTGACAATCAGTAGAATTCTACTAGTACACTAAGGGACGGACCATTATTTTTCTGGAGGGGGGGATGAAAAATCTCTCTCTGCAAACTATTTTTTTTTATCTATGCACCTCTGCAAACAATTTTTTTCTAACAACACCTTCCTGCAAACAATTTTTTTCGATCTTTTTTAACCACGATCTGCCACAAAAAGGAGGTTCGCCTTTGCTGCCATCAATCATTGGCCGTTTTTATACTAGAGACGCGTTACCCGTCTGGAGGAGCTTCGACAAACATTTGTGTAATTCGTCCGGTTATCCGTCTCTAGTATAAAGACGGGCACAAGACGCGTAATCCGTCTAGACGAGCTACTTTTCGAAACGCGTCTTGAACGACGGATTTCGAAAAGTAACTCATCTAGACGGGTAACGCGTCTTTTGCCCGTCTTTATACTAGAAATGTTTAAACAAGCAAGCAACCGTGGACGATGATCCTACTGGTATACGTTGGATCAATAATGATCTGATCGGTTTAAAATAGAAAAATGAAGACTATAAAAAAGCAGAAACCGATACAACGTAGAAAGATTTTAAATTTGTGTACTATATTTCGGCTGGCCAAACCAGCCTTCTTCAGGTACAATGGGAAATTACATTGGGAAGGGTTTTATATGTAGTGATTGCGGTATTTTGCGTAATACCGGAAATACGTAAAGGTAATGAAATTGACAGTGTAGAATGAAATAAAAATAAAGTAAAATAAACTAAAAATAATAAAATAGCTGATAATACAATACAGAGAAATAAATCAGTATGTTTCTTCGCGAATGTTAAGACCTTCGGGATCAATTGTCCTGCCTTTTAGGATTAAAAAGGCTTCCCTGGCCTTACGGATTGAGTCCCTGTTTGAAAAGACTTTTTCGATGGGGATTAGTTGCATGTCATCAAAAAACATTATCATTTACTGCTCTCCTCTAACCGCTGCAAAAACGTTTTCCAGCAACAGTTGCCTGTTGTTGCCTTCAGGCGTTGTCCTAACCTTCGTGACTTACTTGTTACAGCCAAACTTCCTTCTAATTCCACTAATCTCCATCCCCAACTCCCTTCCGGTTCTTTCCGTTGTGGAAAAAACTGCGCCACATGCCCCTACATTTCTGACGGACTACTAATGAAACGCGCCACATTAAATCTAACTTGACCTGTGACACTAAAAACCTCATCTACATGATTCAATGTAACCACTGTATTTACAATACATAGGAGAGACTAAACGACGTTTAAAAGACCGTTTTAATGAACACCGCCGTACCATAGATAACTCTAACACTAAATCTAAACCTACCACAGTTGCACAACATTTCCTATCCTCTCCTAACCACACTGCTAATGACATGCAACTAATCCCCATCGAAAAAGTCACAGGGACTCAATCCGTAAGGCCAGGGAAGCCTTTTTAATCCTAAAAGGCAGGACAATTGATCCCGAAGGTCTTAACATTCGCAAAGAAACATACTGATTTATTTATCTGTACTGTATTATCAGCTATTTTATTATTTTTAGTTTATTTTACTTTATTTTTATTTCATTCTACACTGTCAATTTCATTACCTTTACATATTTCCGGTATTACGCAAAATACCGCAATCACTACATATAAAACCCTTCCCAATGTAATTTCCCATTGTACCTGAAGAAGGCTGGTTTGGCCAGCCGAAATATAGTACACAAATTTAAAATCTTTCTACGTTGTATCGGTTTCTGCTTTTTTATAGTCTTCATTTATACTAGAGACGGATAACCGGACGAATTATAAAATGTTTGCCGAAGGTCGTCCAGACGGGTAACTCGTCTCTAGTATAAAAACGGCCATTATTTAATTCAATATTTTATGGTGGCGACCAATAAACACCTCTGAACTCATCTTTTTCGTTTTCTGAGACGTACACTACGAAGATTGGCGGCAGTAATTTTTTTTTTAATTTTTTAACGAAGACTAACTGAGACTTCTTCAGGGAATGAATACAACTAGCAAAGAACAGCATATATAGCACATTCGCGTGCCTACAATCCTCGACAAAAGTCCTGGGACACTAAACCGTTTCGACGAAAAATTGGCATTATATTAACCTTCCCCTCCCCAGCCCCAATGCAATGTTGATTTCTGTCCATCCAACTGTGCGATAATATTTCAACATTGTTTTGGGGGGGAAGGGGGCTCGGAAAATTGAACAGCAAGTTCTTAACACGAAAGGATTTGGTGCTGGGTACTATTCCCTTAAGTGTCCCAAGGACTTTTGTCGAGGATTGTAGCTACAACTTCCCATGGAAGTGAATAATAATTAAAATATGCTGTAAACGAACGTTACAAAAACACCTTAATACATATGTTACTGCGTGTTGTTATATTTTGGGGGGCATACGATTAACGACAACGACAAGCTTACAACTACAAGAAGTCTTTCCTTGTGCTGCTCACTAGTCTTCGTTAAAAAAATAAAAAAAAGTTTCTCTGCCTTCTTTGCAAACTATTTTTTAAATACATATGATGTTTGCAAACAATTTATTTTGTCTTTTTAGGCCCTGCAAACAATTTTTTCAATATTTTTCATCCCCCCCCCCCCCCCCCCTCCAGAAAAATAATGTTCCGTCCCTAATGCAAATGCTGCAATGTGATTGGCTGAGCTATTGAACACTATCAGCCATTAGTGTGCAGTTGCCGAAGGTCGTCCACAAAATGTGACGTTTTTATCGCTTTTCCGAAGTTTTGGAAGAAAGTTTAAATGTAACTGGATAATAAAATTCCCGAGAAGACTAAAAGAAGGACATTAGCGGTTTCTTGACTTTAAAAGCTTGAAATTATTGAAAAACGGGTGCACGCGCGTAAACAACTACAAATTTACCAAGGACAATTCAATGTGTGCGATTTTGTTAAAACGTTAAGTTCGATAATGCGTAGGAAAATAATTAGAAACCATTATTTGCGTTTATTTCAGTCAGAATTCTACTAAAACAATTAGATTATTCGCTCTCAATTTCTATGAGATGATAGTTGATTCGGCCTGCGGCCTCATCAACTATCGCCTCATAGAAATCTCGAGCTCATAATCTAATAGTTAATTATCAACAATTTTCGCATATGGGTCCTTGGTCCGCGACCTAGGACTTTGGATAAAATATTTGTTTTTAAACAACAATAATTTAGTAAAATAATAAGCACCGGGTGTGCACATTGTTGCTGCGGCATCTATTTGTGCATCCAGTGTTTCAAAACTCATATTTAAAGGTAAAAGAAAAGAAATAAAAACGCATGTTTGTGTGCAGAGGAGGTTGGACAGCTGTCACGTGGCCAATTTTGGCCAATGAGAATGGCCGTTTTTCGTGATCTTTGCGAACCGTAAAAAGTATTCCACAGCGACAGAAGGTGGCAGTTATTTGC
>OY855911.1:17619268-17724268 GCA_963693305.1 Meandrina meandrites | reverse complement strand
CAATGCGTGTTTCATTGAAAAAAAGTGATCTGCGATCCTGTCGATGTAAGAATTTCAGTTTCAAATTAACAAGCGAGTGTAGGTTTTGTCGACGGTCGGGGGTCGAGGGTAAAATGTCGAGGGTTCATTAAACTGGGATGCGGGTAAATTGTCGAGGGTTAAAAAATGTCGACGATTTATGTCTAATCATTTATTTCAATTAATTTCTTACCTTTCCTGCAAGATTTTCGCGCCTTTCTCGATTTGTCCGATATTTCCTGATGTTAGTTCGCGTGTTTCCTCTCTCTTTTCTCTTCGCCTTTCTCGCATTTTCTCTCGCTTTTGTTGAGGTAGGTCTGAGTGACAAGAAAGTCTTTTAATAGAAGTATTTTAAGGCAATTGCTGGCTATTATCAAAAGCGCACAAACAGGATCAAAAAGCGCAAGCCAGAAAGCGAAAATGGTAACAGGTCTGTTTGTAGCGTAGCGGAGCACTTTCTTAATACACGTAGTTTTAATGTCAACAACAACAAAACTTATGCAAAAAAACATATTGTTTACAATATTTTTCACCTCGCACAATTAGCCTTGCTTAACTTCACTCAACCCTACTACTTACTGACTACACAAGCTCTGAATCACGGTAATAATGTGCTTTCATAGGAACCGGCTAGCAGCGCGTTGTGATTGGGTAAAATTGAAGGTCCATTTAAAGTTATAGAAATAACGGTGTCCTTTGTAGGATGATTAAGGCCGCAGTATTAGTTTTGCCAGTAAAACTTAAAGTAAACTTAAACTTAAACGGCTAATATAATTTGCGGTTTTGCTTGTGTCAACAACCTGATCACGTTGGTTGTACTGTGGCTAACTGCACGAAAAGCATTTTTAATCGTTGTCAATTTCCAAAGCTGGAATCTGGTAAAATCGCTGTCACTTGACAAAACACACTTACCTTCATCGTACCAGAGTGAGCTATAAATACTCACGTCAAATTGGTGATTCCTTAGGTAGTCGAAAGCTGCATCTGCGACGGTATTCCCAGCATCTTTGCAGCCGAGGAATTAAAGCAATCCTCGTCCCCTGGCGGATTAAATGATACTTCAAACCCTAGCTGTTCTAATTTGCTTTCCATTTTTAACACCATATATGAGACAACTCGACAAACTGTACTGTGACAGGAGAATACTGTCAAAAATACTCCCACTTCGTGTTCCACGTGCAACTGAAAAGCGATGTAAAATAAGAAACGAGCAAGTGAGACGTGAGAGTTACACGTGCAAGTGAATTACGAATGTTGAAGTGAGAGGAAACGCGCTAACAAACAACCGAGCATTTCAGTCTAATCGAAAAAGGCGGGAAATCCTGCGCAAAAAAGGCAAAAAATAACATAATAATGTGAAAATATATATAAACAGCAAAAGATAATATACAAATCGACGACATCTTTTAATGAACCCTCGACATTTTACCCTCGACCGCCGACAAAACCTGCACTCCAAACAAGCGTCAGGTCTGATAGGGGGATCCGGATCCCCCCGGACCCTCACCCTGGATCCGCCACTGGCTGCTATCGGTAATGTTGGTAATATACACCGAGTGAGTGAGCTTAATACGATCGGTTTTGGTGCTAAGGTCGTCTTGAAATCCTAGAATCATACCGAAAATATTATTACTGGTTCGGCGACATCTTCACGTCTAGCGGGTGGTTATTGTATTTAGGTCCAACACAAGCATTTAGCCTATTGTTAACACGTTGAGGTGTCATTAGAGTCTCATTATGTCAATTAAATATTGAGACCTCATTCATTTCCAAACAGTGACTATGTATGGAAGGTATGGTGAATTTTGAGTAAAAATAGATACGTTGAGTGTCCTTTAGTATTGTCATGAGTACACTTAAGCAAGTGCTTTAACTAAGGGAGGCTTCAATTCCGTTTCTCTTAGGTCATCAGTGACTTTTGCTTGTAAAATGAGATTTGTCGGAAATCATTATAATTTTTCTTCCAAGATCGCGAAGATGTCTACGAACCACGTCATCCGATTTTCGATACCTAATGATCCGAAGGGGAAACTGTCCGATGGCGTGTAACTTGAATCAGAAGAAATGATAGCAGATATTAAATTTGTAAACATTCTGTCCTCAGTAATTTTGTCATCGAAATATTTCGAGATAAGAGTGAAGGAAGTTAGGTATAAATAACCCTAATATTTACTCATTTATTTTTAAAAGGTTAAATATTTGGTCACTTGAGTTCTTCCGGTTTGCACTTTGTCCTGTTTTATGCCTTGTTGACTGATAAGTGCCATGTTTTAGCCAAGTTCCTCAATTTTAATGTCTTGTTTTAAGCGAACATATTCAGAGTGGGGCGGGCGTTAACAAAACCAGGATCGGACCTGATCGGATCGGATCGGATCGGATCGGATCGGATCGGATCGGATCGGATCGGATCGGATCGGACCGGACCGGATTGTCAAAACCCGGACCGGATGTGATCCGACTGACAAAACCTGGATCGGATTCGAAAAAGTCGGATCGCCATAAATTCCCGCCAAAATAGTCACGTGATATCGCTAATCGAAAATGTAAAACCGGCGAAAATCCACTCAAGTTCTTCATTCTCAGACCATCGGCAACCGTTTTTCACCACCTGCTAGTTTATGGCACCAAGGCTACCCAACTTGAAACCGAGGTGAAAAGTTTTACAAATAATCACTAAAAAAAACGGGATGTAGATCTAAGGTAACCGCACCTCGTAATCAGACCGTGTTGGTATTATTCCAAAAGTGAATATCTGAGTTCAAAAAGATTACGAACTAAAACTAAATTCAGGTTTTTTTTAGTGCTTTGAGGGCTGTACACGAGGATGTGAGACAACTGGCAATTATATTTTTAATTTAGAACTAGAAGAGATAATTACAATAATCATTATACGAGACATTCTGAGAGTTTGAAGATACATGTACATCAGTTATAGCTGATTAGACCCTCTACAGTGAGAGGATCCGGTACTTCTATTTCGCCACAGTGGTCCTTGCAAATTTGTGTTCGATTTTACTGCTAATGCAATTTTCCTGTTCGTATCTCGCCCTTCCTTCTTGATCTTTCCCTCTAGGAAAGAAAATCATAAGCAGGGTCATTGAATAACAAAACTTCTTACCACTTGAGATAATACTGATGAAAAAGAAACAAACAGCGAACGTCTCCTTACTTCTTTCTGTGCCATCTTCGATTAGAGATATCACGTGACTATTTTGGACTTTTGGATCCGATCCGGGTTTTGTCAGTCGGATCACATCCCGTCCAGGTTTTGTCAATCGGGTCCAATCCGGTCCGGGTTTTGTCAATCCGGTCTGATCCGATCCGGTCCGATCCTGGTTTTGTTCACGCCCGCCCAATGGTTGCTTGGATATATAGAGAGAGCAACCATTGGAACTAAAACTGCACTACATCGCACCAAATCGGTTAAAAAACCACACAGCACACAAAAAAAGTAACGCAAGAGTTCAGGTGAGCAGTTTTTATTGTAATTCAACGGTTAATTTTTCGTTCTTTTCGGCTTTATTTCTTTCCCCATACAAACCCTTATAAATATGCAAATTGCTCGAATTACGTAACAATGCAAAGGTCAACATGAAAGCTACTCATATACCACTAATACGCACAGCGGACCTACGATATGACGTAATTTTGACGTCATTAGGCCTGGTAACCAAGCAAACAGGGCCATTTGTGATATTCAAACTTCCGTGTTTTCGAGTGTTTGCTGGAACAAGAAGTGTAAGTTTCAGTTTACTTCAAATGGCTACGTTTAAAAGTAATAGCCGAACTGGGAAATCAGTTTCAACGGGATGTAGTGGTATATTTCTTCTTCTGGTTGCAAATTGCCATTTTGTTGGTAAGTTAAAGAGTGTTGATTTGCAGTGGCATTCCATGTCGATATCGATGATAAATTTATTCGTTGACCAGTCGGTATGTCTCGATCAGTCTGGTCGTTCTAAGTCACTTCGTTCCAAAGAAAAGTTAATTCGTTGCACGGTATAGTTAGTTCGTTCCACAATATAGTTAGATCGTTCCACAAAGTAGAAAAAAGCCTTAAACAGAGTGAAGTTCTACTTAAAAGAGTTACCTCATCTGCTGAATGCTGAGTAGTGACGATAACCTGCACATTCTATACGCGAAATTTTTATCGTTAAAATGGCGAATAGAACAGCTTAGCAACACTGCCCTCTCCCCAATATCCCTGTGCGGGTATTATTCCAGGTCCTGGTTGTCCAGGGTGCATTCCGTGTACATCCAACGCCGAAGATACGCCAAGGTTTTAAAATTATTGTTTGGAGTGATTTCTCTCGACAAAATTGTCCTCTATTATGGTATGTTATCGTTGCTGTTTGGTGGGTTTTCATCCAAGGAAGAAGAGTTTTAATCAGCCACCGAACATCGTAAAAGGAGTGGAAATCGAGTAAGTCAATTCGTTGTTTTATAGGCAAGGAAAACCAGCGTGTTTACATGCAAAACGATTCACAAAATTAGCTAAAATTACAAATCGTTAGCATTTCATGTAAAACAAGAAGCTGAGCAGCTTATAACCGGGTGATTAAACATGAACTCTTTTCTTTTACTAAATCACTGAAACTCGGAAAATGAACTATGCAACAAGAACCTACTTGTAAAACCGAACACCTCGACAAATACATTTGAACAAATTAGTAGAAATAATAAGGCCCGGTGCACGCTACTGGTGTACACGGCCGAAAATCGCACTTTCTTTGGCTTTTGCAAAGTTATTAAAAATCGTATAAACTAGATATTTTGTAAGAAGTTTCATTTCAATAATGTCTTTCCATAAAATAGTTTTGGTCCTGGCTATAAGACCTAATAAAAGAGAATTTTCGAAAAAAATCGCTAAAAATGGGGCCATTTTGAACACCGTGCGTAACATTTCGAGTCTAACCACGCACAATTTAGGATATCTCCGTTTCGATAAAAGGTACACAATTGACTTTCGACAACAAAATTTAATGGTTTATGAATAGTCAGTATCAGTAAAATCATAGCAAATAATTGAAAATTAAGGCCGTTTGAAAGAATTACAGCGTGGTGTATCATTTCGCATCCACTCAAAAGCAGCCTGAACGAGAATTTAAATGAGCATTTTATGGTCATTTGTATTTGTCATGGAAAGCAAAACAAATGTATTTCGAAATTCTCAAAGGTTTAACTTTCTGCATGGGATAATTTTTGAATTTTGGGAAAACCAACTTCTGAGTAAGAAGCAAATTTCTAAGGTTAGACAGCGTTTTTATAACGTGAAAAAGCTTCGAGCTGTGCGCTTGCTCGAAATTCGGATTTTGAAGCGTGCCTTGGCACAAACAGTTTGTGCATAAAACGTGCCCTGGTTATGCGTTGAGTGTGCGTTTCAATTATTTAAAGCGTGCCTAAACTGTGCCTGAACCTTGCCTAAAGTGTGCCTAAACCGTGCCTTAACTGTGCCTGTATTAAAGTGCAGCGGAAATGTGCTGAGCTTCCAAGTCTGTCGACCAAAATCGTGTGTTGTTAACGTCAGAATTTGTGTTGAGAGCCAATTTTTTTTACTTATAGTTCATGTGAGGCCTCTGCACTCTTCCATATTTGATGGCTTTGAACAACATCATGTTGTATTTTTTAAAAACTTTCTTTTACTTACCCGGACGTGTAAGGGTCGAGCGATATGCTTTAAAATTAGATCATGGAGTACAATTCTTGACGCTGACTTGCACTTAAATGTGATATCTTTGCCAATAAGGAAAAAGAAAACAAAACAAAATAAACTGCACTTAAAAATGAAACGAAAACAAAATAGAAACTGCATAACGAGTCGAAAGATCCAAATCAATTGCTTACCTCATAGTTTATTTACGATCGGCAAGTTTGCCCAGCCTTCAAGGGTTAAAGGCTAGTTCCTTTCACTGCTCAAGTTATGCTGCCAAGCATTGAGTGCGTTAGCGGTTACATGTATGTTGAAACGGAATTTCTATCTTTCGATCTGAAGTCATTAGTAAATATCGAGGGATGATTGATCTGTTTTAAATAAATGTTGCTATAGTCAAGATTCTCAACCTTTGAGCAGGTCAAATAATAATATCAAAAATTACAATTCATTTCAAAGTTCATAAACCAACTCTCTGCTTCAACAGTATGAATCTTTTCTGCTCAAGGATACTTCCAGCCGTGGGAACCAAAGCTTCTGATAGGCCGGTGTGTAATTGTATTAAGTTAAGTCAACAAAGAGTCCTCAACACAGCCACCTTGTCTGGGGCTCGTCTAGCTGACATGCAAATTAGAGGGATTTGCTTGTTGTTTTGGAAAACCCAGGTTCGAGTTACATTCGAAACAGTTCAAGCATTCCTATCAAGGGTGAATTAATGAATTCATTACATGGAAATTTGATTTCATTCTTTGCTTCAATATTCCATTCTTGAAATGAATATTTCAATGTTCAAATGGCACTCGATTCAAAACAAAAATGTTGATTTCGTAATGCCTGTCTTATCCCTAATTTGCATATAGACAAAAACTGGTTCAAAGACAATTTTCCAACTTTCCCTTCCACCAGCAGTATTCTTGTGCCTTTTCTAAATTTATTAATTCACCCTTGATAGGAATGCTTGAGCTGTTTTGACTGTAAAGATCCGACAAAGCAATCATATTTCAGGTAGCGACGTTCTTTGCTAATTTATTTCACACTTTCCGCAAGGCTTTCACAAGGTGTAAGGGAAACTTGTATTCAGTACGAAGAGAATAAAAAAAAAATCAAAACACATTCTTCAACATTTGTGAATTAAACAGGGCATCTGACAGGATGCGGTGGTGCGGATCCGCATAATTCGCCGACTTCCGCATCTTCCGCATCTTTAGAACATTTTCCGCATAAAACAGAGAAATTTGTTTCATATTAATGATTAAGCAGCTGTTTACCACGCTCACAAACGAAAATTTCGAAGAAATTGATTATTTTGACACAGTTTTTCTCCTAAAATAGCGACGAAAACACGGCAATTCGATCGTGAGCAATTTTTAACCTCCAGGCGTTCCACGCGTCTTTTCGTGGTGGGCCTGGACACCAGTTGTCTTGTTTCGCTCGTTCGGTCGATCAAAAATTCTTCTGTGGTTACCTATAGTTTATGGATAAATTTGCCATCAAAGAGACCAAGAAGAAGGATCGCCACTTCGCTGTACACTTGCCACAAGTTGACCTCACGGGCTAGACGAGTGACGAATTAAGTGAAGCGAGCTTGAGGCTGCAAAGTGGCCTGTGAACGACATGCCATCGGGCGAAACGACCGCAATTCGTGCCTGCGAGCAGACTCTTGGCTTCTGGGGCAGCTCGATTTCGGCTGCATGAAAAGATGTGATGTTTGGCGAGCAAAGCGAGCCGAAAATTTTCCGCATAATCCAATGTGTTCTCCGCATAATCAACACTTTCTTCCGCATAATGTTCCTGAAAATTTCCGCATAATTTGTTATTTTTTTCTGCACCCTGTCAGATGCCCTGATTAAAGGTCGTCACGATTATTTTCCGAACTGTTAAAAAGCGTTGACAAGACATTTAAATTTGCTAACACTCGAATACTTGTCTACTCGAGGTAAAATGTGCATACAGTGTACAGCGTGCCTACAGCGTGCCTACAGCGTGCCTAAGCTGTGCCTAAGCTGTCCTTAAATCGTGCCTTAACTGTGCCTAAGCTGTGCCCAAAGTGTGCCTAAATTGTGCTTTCGCACTTTTTTGCTGTGCTTATGCACCAAAACCGTGCAATTCACTGAAACACGAAATTCGTGCATTGGCACGATGTTACGCTCGTGTACACCAGTAGCATGCGGCAGGCCATAAACACACTGCAGTGACAAACATAACAAGACAACGCATGTCGGAAAAAAACTTGATTTTAAGCACTTGACGTTTTGTATGCTACAACATACATCTTCAGAAGTGACCGCTAACTAGATTACAATTGAAATTTAACTGCGAAGAAAAAGAAAAAGACTGGTATCTAATAAAATGAAGCAATATTATTAATTAATAACAAACAGATGAGTCTGCGGGAAAAGAAATATAAAATGCTAGTAAAGAAAAAGTTTCTCACCGCCAACGTTTTCATTAAAGGCTGGCTTTAAATCACAAATTAACAATATTGCCTTAATTTTAGAATGTATAACTGACCGACCAGTTGCTAAGATATCAAAATTGTCCCATTTAATATTTTTTCCCGCAGACTCATCTGTTTGTTATTAATCATCGTTCATTTAGAACTCAACTAATAGTAACAATAAAAAAACTTTAATAATATTGTTTATTTCATTCATATTGTCAGTAATATTATTAATAATCATAAATATTCCATGAATTTTCATTAAATTTCGCAAAGTTCTGCCGTTATTTTTCCTGTTAGGTCGACTTGTGGTTTCTCTCACACTATGTATGCCTGCAAACAAAAGAAAAGTAGACCTTCACCTTCTTAATTGCACTGAAATTACGTAACCGGAAACTCAACACAATTTTCTAAATGCCTCGAAAGTGGATACCTTATACAGCAATACACCACGTCACACATTAATGTGTACAACATTTCACAATCATTATCAAGAGCAAAAAGAAACAAGCAATTCTTATGGTTTACTTTAAAATTACTGTAGTATAATATGCTGTTACAAAAATAAACGGCATGCAGTGCCTGTGAAAGGGATGACGTCTCACAAGGGGTCTTAGATAATTTTTAGTAAAAACATTAACATAAATAAAGTAGCTGCCAACTAAGTAGTAGCTGGCGACTAAATTGCAGCCAAAGTCGCCAGTCTGGCGACTAAAATTGAGAAGGAGGATTGAAAGCGTGAGCTTAAGGACGTTCGCGCTAATTGTTTATGCGCATCCTTACTGCGCACGTAATTCCTGTCGCAACGTTACGCCACGTCATGCATCGAGCGGGCGCGCTGAGGAAACTTTCCAACCACATATAGGGTGAGTAGCCGTTGCGATAACTTCGCGATGATTTAACTCTCATAGATGCCCGGTGACCCCTGTTTTTCTTTATGTAGAAAGTTTTCTTTACCAATTCTCTCCATTTACACAAAAAACAAAAAAAATCTGAACGTGACAATTTTTTTTTTCGTTTTTTCGACTCGCGTAGGCTCGAATTTATGCATTTGGCGGCTGAGCTTGACAAGCAATTATCCTTCCAAAAGGTTCACTCTACCTGAAGGAATGACACCAATTGCAAATATTTACTTAATAGGCCTGTTTGAGTTAAGGCCAACACGATAACCTTGGCTGTACTAGTTCATTTTTATTTTTTTTAAACTTGAATCAAGGTAAGCAAATTCGAATCAATTATCAAAGCTTCCATAAATACTGTGGTGTTCCATACGGTTTATCTCCGAAACAAGTCTGGTGACCCCCCAATTTGTTTTCGTTTCTGGCACGAGTTAGTCATTATCTAACTGCAGGTAAAGTTAAATTTAAAAATCTGAACGTGGGAAGATTTTGGCGCGAGCGTCCTTAATTTAGCGACTAGAATTTTTCACTGGCGACCAAACTTGAGCAGTCGGTGGCCAACTGGCCACTAAGGAAAAAAATAAACTTGGAGGGTTGATATGATCGGAAATTAAAACACGCGACAAATTTCTCTTATCAACAATTGAAAATGAACTTACTATGCTACGTACAGTATTTCATAAACAAACATCAAATCAGAAAAATACAACATAACCTAACTTATCACAGTGGCGGACAAAAAAAAATGCGTCCCCAACACAACTGGGTGAAAATGATCAAAAACGTTATTTGCCGCAGAAGATCAAAAGCCAAAATGCATCAGTGACGCTATTCTCTGTGAGAGAAAATAAACACTTATCCACTTACATGTACCTTCACGTTTGTTTGTCTGGAACAGTCCCTGAATTAGTAAATATATATGTAGATTATTGGACACTTTTCAGCTCAACGCAACTCAAACGGGCAAAAAGCACAGCGAACAAAAACATCACACTGGCATCAACCACAAAACTGCTGCATCGTTAACATCTGTCATAATAAAAGTAATGGACTTCAATACAGGTCGCTGTTTCGCACTCGATCGCACGGAGCTATAATCATTTTACGGATACCTAAATTCTACGATTTGAACTCATTCCGACTCCACCGCTTAAATAACACCAAAATAAAGATTTTACACTAAACAAACAACGGAGTAATCATAAGTTATAGCTCCGTACGTTAAATAACACCAAAATAAAGATTTCACACTAAACAAACAATAGAATTCGTAAAATTCTAAATAGGTAAATTATACATAACTCCTCACAAGCAACGTGATTTGAACTCCGGCCAAATGTGTATTTTTAGATCTGCGACGACGAAAACACGCGGCGTGCATTTTAAGAACCGGGCGGGCCCCAGGCCCCACCCGGTTAACGAGTGAGTAGAATAAGGATCAAAATTGTTTTATCACTTCTTTGAATTTGTATTGTATAGTTATTCGCAGAATGTTAAGCCATTTTGATGAGGAAATCATCTATATTTAATATTACGAGTGTATTGACTATGAACGAAAAGTTGATGTGCTGTGCCTCGATCTTTTTTCAAATGGAAGTGAAAGTATTTGTAGAAGTCTGTGGAGTTTTAGAAGTTGTGTAGTGTCAAAAGATAACAACTAAAGTGAAATGAATAATTATTTGTTGTGTACATGATAATTCATTTCTATATTCCATATGAACTTAAGTGTAAAAGAAATGAATGCAAATTGCCCATTCATTTATGACTTTGTAGGTTTCTGCTTTGTGAATGTCACATGAAGTGCTAGGAGCGACTTCTATTCACTTTGTGCTACAATATTTTGACAACAATGAGAATTTGCCGCTCCATTCATTATTTGAGGTTCTTTGTGACCTTTGGCAAACAATCACTGCTATGATGACAGATCGTGTTTCCGTCGGAATTTACAATAACATAGCTCGCAAGCAAAGAAAAATTCTGCTTTAACATATCAGTGCTACAGTGTCACAATTTCTCACAGTTTATTAAACCCCTTCGAAAACACAACCCATTTCTTGATGCGACAAATTCCAGTTTATTTTGCAGACAGATGTTCTTTTGGCTTGTCACGCAATCTTTCCTCCAAAACGTTGTGTGACGAGATTCCTCTCTCACTCATCCTCATCGCTCCATTTGAGGCATATTAAATGGAATAGTATGCCGACAATCTTGCTCTTTTGCTACTACCTGACTATCCATCGAACCCACTCCCCTAATCGCTGATTACTACTAGTAAATAAGATTGACTGTACAAACTTGAACTCGAACCAAATTCAATTTCCCCTGGATTTCCATCATGCATTTACTGTTATTAACCCTTGGTAACTTGGACTTTCGATAACTGTGGAGGAGGACAGAGTGCCGGGAGCCCAGGAGAAATCGGGTGGGAAGTGGGAGGAGAGAGGGTGGGAAGCAGTATTCTTAAGGTGGTGGGAACCGGGAGAAAACGAGTAAAATTTCGCAAGATTTCATTATATTTCAAAATAGATATTATGAGACAAAGAGGATAGAATGGCTACAGAAAGGAGCGGGAGGAGGGAGAAAAAGTTAGGGAAACGGTAGTAAAAGGTACGGGAGGCGGGAGGTTCAGACCCCCCTGTCCCCCTCCACATAACTCGAACCTCCCGCTAACTCAAAGCAATTTTTGTTTCTCTTCAGGTCATTTTCTATATAATTTTACCCTCGACAACTCGAACAATGTCTGTCAATCAAGCGAAAATTTAACGCATAAAAATTATTTAGAAGCAGCCGTGTGAACTTGTTCCTTTAGCACCCTGTTCTGGCTAAATGTACCAAAAATGTCTTGCAAAGAGAAAAAAATGTCGCCAACAAAATAGAGAAAAACGTGCCATAGCCGAACTAAAAAGTTCTGCTCTAAAAGAAAAAAGACAAAATAGTGACGACTTGTCTTCGAACCAGACAGCTTACTGAGTGATGAATAGCAACACTCGGCAGGAATCTAAAT
Organism: Meandrina meandrites; assembly: GCA_963693305.1. Classification (NCBI taxonomy): domain Eukaryota; kingdom Metazoa; phylum Cnidaria; class Anthozoa; order Scleractinia; family Meandrinidae; genus Meandrina; species Meandrina meandrites. The sequence continues at coordinate 17,712,260 of OY855911.1, read as the reverse complement.
AAACAAGGATACAAGTTTTCAATCACCCAATTGCAAGTAAGTTCTTCACTAAGTTCTTCACCAGTCCATCAAGGGAAAATGTCCAAATAAAGGGCATATATACATGTAGCTCAACCGAAGAAGAAGTCAAGATGCTATCAAAGTAGGAATTTTTTGGTGCCAAAGTGCCAGAGGCACTTACATATCTGTAGTTTGTGGTGCCTTTTTGCATTTATCAACAGTGCCAGGTTTCTTTCATCTTTGGCCGCTCGAAGCTTACGTCTCAGTTTTCAAAACAGCCACCACCCAGTACTTCAGTTTACGCTGAGCTTTCAGAGTCTAAGATGTACATTGTTTTTAGTCGGTTATTGTTAACTGAAAAACCTGAATAAAATCCTCACAAATTCCCAAGTTTACAGTACAATTGAATGAATCTGAATATTTCGTTCTGACTTGTGAAAGTTTGAACTTGACATGTGTTTGCTGTCAGGGCTGGAAATAACTAAATTTAGCTCGGACATACCTTGTTTCTGTCCGGTCAAATATAACATGACATTTCCTCCTAATTAAATACACAATATTAACCCCCCACCCCTAAAGCAATAGCCAACTCTTTTTTCTGAAGCTGTTGAAATTGTTCTTCATCTTGCTGCTTGTTTACTTTAATAATATATGGGAAACGCACATGAAATCTACATCTTTCGATGAAAAAATTCCGGAGGTGACATTTTTGTCTAAAATTAGATTTTGCAAAAGTTCCAAAAAGGAGACCACAGATTTTGTACAAATCATCGATAATCTTACAGAAAAACAAAACAGGCCAAAGGGCTTATAACCCATGGCCCCAAGCATTGAAAAGTAATGTGTCATTTGCTAAGTTTAGCCATTCAGACAAATACAAATGAGACACTTGCAAAATCACATCATTCATTACCTGTAACAAAAAAACGTTGAAAAATAGAAACTAAATTAGATTGTAGTCAGCAATTGATTTTTAAATTCAAATGAAACAGGGTTTCATTCATGAAAATACAAGTTTCATTAAAAAAGTTCTGTTTTCAACATTCATGAACATGAAAAACAAGACAGTGTAGAATCAAAAATTTTACATTTCACACGAAATTTGCATAAATTTAAACTTTCAAATAAGAAGTAGTTGAGACAATTATAGAATGAAAACTCGCTCTAATAATTTTTGGATTCTGATCTGATTGTTATTTTCTGTGTATTAACTATTTGAGAGCTGAACTCATTCACAAAAAGTAGAGGCTTTTTCATTGAACTGCTTGCAGTAGTCATTCAATGTAAACATACAATCGGGTTCATATACTACGCACGCTGCATGCAACACTGTGAAAATGCCACAGCAAATGTTACATGTAAACACACTACAAAACTTGCGAAGATGTAAAATATTGTTTTCATTTGTAATAAATTTTTCATTTTCAAGTGATGTGCATACTCATAGTTAATAGGTGAATAACATGGAAACTTTAGTATATTTTAGTATGACCGAATTTGACCGGTCAACATGACCGGCAAGTCGAACGTTTGACCGGTCAAAGCCCCAATTAGGCCGGACATTGTCCGTTGACCGGCCGTTATTTCCAGCCCTGGCTGTGCTTCAACCTATCACTTGAAGGAAATACATCAGAAAAGGTGCGCGGTGTCAAAATTCAACTGGTTTTCTTTTTCTCTCTGTCCTTTTTGTCATGTATATTATTAATAAGTAATCACATGATTTTTCTCATGCAATTAGGAAAAAATAAGCACTTGTAAAATTTTTCTCAGACTACAAATTGCACTCGCCCTACGGGCTTGTGCAATTTTGTTAGCCATTGAAAAATTTACTGATCCTTATTTATTCCTAATTGCACTCCAAATTGTGATTACCTATAAAAAAATTACTGCTCCGCTGATTTTCAGGTCTGAAGCCTTACACAATGTAATAAACATCTCATGAATCTTTTTGTTCTAATGCTGCAATGGTTTCTTCAGTAGTTTTAACCCATAAATTTTAGATGATTTCCTCATTGAAGGCCACTAGATTTGTGCTATGATTCTTTTAATGTGAATTTTTTTAACATGTTCTTTACTGATAGTTGTACAGCTTCAGGTACATTTACATTGATATTAAGCATTTAGGATAAAAAAGGAGTTAACAATAAGTGAAATTACATCAGTAAAATAGACTTCAACAAAAAAAGTGGGATTTAAAACAACCAAACAATGAAAAAAAAAAGAAAATATAAATAATAAAATACATGTAAAAGGGATCGAAAGAAGACTCACAGTGAATCTAGATAACCTATTAAATTATCGGTGGGATACGAAATCCATTTCTTTTTAAAGAATTTGTTCTTATTATCCTTTCAGTTTCACATTTAATAGCTATTTTGTTCTGATAACCTTGAATTCTAGGGTATGTTAATGGTTTCTTCTGCAGTCCCACATGCACAGAAACAATTTTCCAATAAAAATTAGGTAATTTAGTAATTGATTGAAGGACATTGTTGGCAATATTAGGAGGCTGTGCTTTTTTCATAGCAAATCACATCACAGATGACATCAAAGATGTTGTCATCAACTAAATTTGACAGGGAGGTAAAAGTTAATGGCAGGGATGCATGGTTACTTTTTAAAAGCTCGGGTATAGAGTGTTTTATATAGACCTGCCCCATTGTAGAAAATTATTGTGGCCTTATCAAGAATGCAGCGCTGAATTGGTGCTGAAAATTTCAACTGAATTTTCGCTGATTGCATCTTCAGCTTTTTTAATTTTCATCTGCCTGTACTATTATTGACAAAAATTAGCCAATCAGCGTGCAAGAATTCGCTCAGTTATTGTAAAAAAGGCACTGAGTCAATGCAGAACGGACAAACTGAAATAAATGTGTGTGCTTTATAATTAATTAGCATTGAAATTAATGCTGAAACAGAGGAACAATAAGAACGAAAAAAAATCTCACCTTTATCAGAATCAAAAACACCGAGTCAGCATAGAAGGGATAAACCAAAAACATTGACAACTTCAAGTAAACACGCGTGTTTTAAAAGCATTGATTAAAGTAATACTAAGACAGAGGAAACAATAAACAAATTTTTTTGCCTTCATCAGAGTGAATACACTATGAGTTCACAAAAGCACTACTAACAGTAAAATCAAAGATCTCTTTGAGACTCGACTATTTTGCATGGAGTATGCGTTGGGGAAATGTTAGTATTGAAAGCGATCTAATCGAACAGTTCGGTAATCGAACCCAATCGAACACCAATCGTTCGATTGCCGAACTCAATCGAACATAATAGAACTCACAATAAAATTTTGCCAGTCGAACACAATCGAACGTTCGATTATCGAACGATCAGTAATCGAACTCAAATGAACGTTCGATTACCGTACCCTTGTTCGATAGGACAATATTCACATCGTATGATATATAGGCACGTGGTCTGTAGAAATTCAGTCTTAAAGAGTCTGACCCACCCACTTTGCATTGCGCGCCCTGTTGTTGTTTACGAGCCCGGAGGACCACAAAAACTATTGTAACATGATGACGCTTCTTTCAAAAACAGCGATTGTTCGAATATAACAAACTGAAGAGAAGAGATAAGACTTGTTTCTAGCATTCACATCGCGATGGAAACAGATTTTACTTCTCGGTCGCTACCACTGGCTTTTTTGGGGGCCCCGAAAATGGCGGATTGACAAAGGTGAGAAATCTGTTTGTATCGCGATGTGAATGCTAGAAACAAGTATTAACGCTTCTTATAGCTTCTCTTCAGTTTATCTTCCAACGATCGCTGTTTTTGAAAGAACGTTATCGTGAAACGATATTTTTTGTGGGCCTCCGCGCTCGTAAACAACAGCAGGCGCGCAATGCAAAGTGGGTGGGTCAGATTCTTTAAGGTCAAATCACTGCTAGCTTTCCCCTTCCCTTTTCACCCGGCTTTCAGTAAAAATGTCAAAAACGTCAGGAAGCTACATCCAAGGAGACCCGGGAGGACACATACATACCTACCTACCTACCTACCTACCTACCTACCTACCTACCCACCCACCCACCCACCCACCCACCCACCCACCTACGTACCTACCTACCTACCTACCTACCTACCTACCTACCTACCTACCTACCTACCTACCTACATACATACATACATACTTTATTGTATAGCTCCCCCTTGGGGGCTCTTCTGCCATTCTGCTCGTATCAAGATTTTGTGTAGTGTAAAAGGCTACCAAGAATGTCGGTTCAGTGAAGATGTGGGAGAAGATCGAGTTTCTCATCTATAAGAAGATTGGCTCCAATCTTTCTGTTTGTCTTTCTGTCTGTTTACAATCACATCGAAGATAATCATAATATATAGATTTAGGCAGGCCTAAAAGCGGAGCTTCCATTTCTTAATTTTTGCTTGAATTTACAAGGAGGCGCACATATCAAATTTTAGTACAAAAAGTTTTTACAACTTTTACTGTACACTAATAAACCTCCTAGAGCAAATCAGTGTAAAAAAGGACCTTGATGAAGGCAAGGAAATTTGTTTTGATTTACTTCAAAACAGTCAAGGCAACACAATCAACTCAAGGCCAAAAAAAAAATACAGCCCGAAAAAAAGTCATCACGCGGCTAAAGAAAATGAGTTCACGCCAGAACAAAGAAAAACATGGCCGCAAAACAAACCTGGAAAATTCATTGGGAGCCGGTTATGCAAGTTATTTTAAAGCAGTGTTTTGTGTGAGTTGTGGCAGTTTGCGATTTAGAAGTGGTGCTCGCTATCTAACAAGCGAACAATGTAGTTTGAGCTGTCTTGTTTTGGTTCCATGATTAACTATTCTGTTTTATCGTACACGTTGCTTAATACCTTAGAGAATTTTATGTAGAGAACTAAATGAATTTTCTTCGTTTCTGGTAAGCAAATGTCATCATCATTGCCTGTAGCCCCGTCTGGGGCAAAGGCCACTAATAAGCACCCTCCAGTCATCACGGTCCTGGGCCAGTCGTTGCAGCTCTCCCCACGTGTAGCCATTTCTCCTCATGTCTGCCTCAAGGTCACGGCGCCACGAGTTTCTTGGCCGGCCCCTCTTCCTTTTGCCTTGAGGGTTCCAGGTGAGGGCTTGCCTTGCGATGTTAGATGAGGACTTCCGAAGGGTGTGGCCAATCCACTTCCAGCGTCTTTGAAGGATGTCAACTTCTATAGGCTGCAAGGCAAATGTGCGGTAGAAAAAGTCTTAACTCACTCACCCAGGCACAGGTAACACGCAACGAAACCGGCGTAAAGAATTGTTTACGAATCTTAAATCACGCGTACGATATTTAACATACACTCACTGAAATAAACAATACGAGCGAATAAAATAGAGCAGTTGGATAATAAATCGCTTAAATTCATTTTATTGTGCAGTATCGTTGAGTAGTTTTACTTTTTGGTTTAGACTTGTTCAGTTTGCGGGATTTTCCTCAGTATAAGTGTAGTTTGTAATATTTTGCCAAGGCGAAACATGTTTTTGATCCGAGTACATGTAGCTCAATAATTTAATATTCTTTTCAAATGAAAATCCAAAAATGAATTTTACAGTTTACTCCACTATAAACTAAAACACAGCATTTGAAACCAAACATTTAATAGACAACGTCTGTATAAAATGTACAAAAGTGATTAAAGCTATAAGAGGTTTGAAAGCAGCATTATGAAATAATGGAATTTATAAATAAGTTTATGTAAGCCTACAGAAAGACTGATCTGAAGAACGATACAACTTCAAATTCGTTTATAAATAACTGAAGTATAAACAGATTCTCACAATAAAAACAGACTTCAGCTAAGGGCATACATTACGTTTGTTACCTTATATTTGGAAAAGGCTTGTAAATTCTGCAGGGCAAAGCTTTCATACCAGCACCATATTAAATATCAGAAACGAACACGTCAGTTTCCATGTGAGCTTACTCCAACTCCAACTCCACGAACATATACATTATATGAATTATCAGGGAAGATCAATCTCTTCCTTTCTTTCGGTGTAGCTGTTAACAGTCTTTTATCCATCACTTCGTGAACTTGACTGGCTCTGAGCTCACTTTTAGCTCGGCTTAATGTCAGCTGAATTAAACAGCTGCAGGAATCGTAGACAGTTCTTCAACTGTCGCTGTTTTTGACATCTTGTCCGATATATCATATTCAGGTCGGCAAACATTTCGGATGTTCACGCAAAGAGGCTATCCCTAAATCATTTGGCATAAGTTTCCATGATGTAGATGAGTAAATAAAGCGAGAAATATTCACGAAGATCTATGCTTTCCAGCAGCTTTGTTTGCCTCTTTCATTCAACACCCACCCATGCCACAGATTTGCCGCCTTTTCATACAATCGTGTCGTTTAAGTTGAAATGAAATGTACAGATCATTTTATAACATGAGAAAAACAGCTCTGAAGCAATGCAGTGTTCTCACAAATTTTTACGACGGGTAACTCAACTCTACAGGAACAGAATTTTTTTTTGTGTCACGTTTTGCGTAAGAAGGACTCCAAAACAAGGAAAAAGGAAAACTTGTCCCCAGGCCTAATCCGTGCGTATGGGCGTACGGACGGACATGACATCATAACCAAATTTTCTTGGCTCTTAGGACCTGAGCCCATGATCAACAAGAAACCATCATCTGGTCAGCGGTCAACTTAAAAAAAAAACGTGACCTCGATGAGCTCTACACGTGAGCCCGCGATATGGTCACGTGTTACTGGTCAGTGGATACCTTATTTTGACAGCTGTCAATTAACCATAAAATGGATGTCAAAGTTGTAACCTTTCATTACGTTCTTACGGATAGTAGAGATGGCACTCATCTCCTCCCCCCCTCCTCCCGGTTGGATTACATTGGGACTTCCCTCCCCTTCCCCGCGAGTCTGTAGATGCGGGTGGGCGGGCTGGCGGGCGTACGCAACCAAATTTTCTCGTCCTCATGGGTTTACCAAAAATTCTTACCCATGGTGCTCCGCTGGCGTGCTTCGCGCAATCGAGCTTCGCTATAAGCCATTTCCTGCATGTATGTTGATACATGCAGGAAATGGCTTATAGCGAAGTACATCCGGGAGTACATGAGTATCAATCGTTGACACTGACTTTGTTCTGTTCTGTTTCAACAATTATATTCAGTATGAAGTTATTTTTCTTTATTCCCATTAAATAAAGGCCGATAGTGACTATACCCTACGCGTTTTACTAGTTTCCGGTGTCAAGAGATACCGTCCGAACAAAATTGCATCGGATTAGTTCGATTTTGTTTGATTGGTTCGAAAATCGAACTCACAGCAAAATAGATGTTCAATTTTGTTTGATTGCCGAACGCAATCGAACACCAATCGTTCGATTGAGTTCGATTGGATTTTTGTTCGATTTTGTTCGATTAGATATGCCAGGATGATCCCAAACCAAACTTGAAGACGTGAAAAAAATTTCTTCACCTCCGCGCGTCATTTTAACAACTCGCAAAAACACAAACTCTTTCTACAAAATATAACACTAGTTCAAAACACTCTGGTGAAAGGTAGGTTTTCTTTCTGTACAACTGTCACTGACATTTATTTAACCACCAGTGATATTATCTTGGTACAGAAAAGCGGTAATTGGGGATAATAATTTGCGAATCATGGTGCCGTGAGATAGTGGAAAACTACTGAATTCCTTCCACAAAATTAACACTCAGATTGCTTTTATGCTATCCATCACTATAACTAATAACAAAAAAATACTTGTTTGCATTTTCCGAAGTACTGTAGTAAATCTTTGCATGTAAAAGGTCGTAAACTGAATACAATTATTAAATAACAACAACGTGATGGTACGTTGGCCGCACGCTGCATATCAGATGTCACCATGCGCTTTTCAAATCAATACGCTTCAGAAGTGGAAGTAAACTGGGCAAATGAAAGAAACTTCATTTCAAGATGTAGCTACTAATGTATCAAAGCTTCAAAATTGTGCATATTTTTGAAGCTGTGAGATCCTGCATTATTCATGCTAAAGCGTAAGTTTAATTTTAGCCTGACGTTTTTTTGCAGTCAATTTTTCACTAAGTGGCTTTACCAATCCTTCTAAAAATTCCATTTAAGTTCGAAGCAATATTGTACATTACCATTTTCCTGTCTGAAGTCTTGAGAAGCTGCATTAAGTCGTGATCAAGTCCGTGAATTGTGGTCAAAACAAAAGATTGGGTGACAAGCTAAAAATACTTCTTTCAATGAAGACGACAGACAATAGACTTGTAACAATAGAAAATAGCATTGGCCAATATCCTCTGACAATGAAGATTCGCATGCAGCAGCTTTTAAGCATAAACTAAGAGATTCAATCGATGAATAGCACAGATCTTTGAAAAATACTTACCTATAAAGTTTGCAACAGGCTAGACAGGCTAAATGATGAGCGACGCACGTGAAAATAACACTTCGGGATCGAGAACTGCTGATGCATTCCTATCCAGTGACGTTTTTATCGCCCAAGGCGAAAAGTATTCCCTTGACAAATTAAAACAGTCCCTTGAGAGTATACAAAAATGTGGGTCAGAGAGTGCCAACCCAATGATCCCAATTCCTACCATTTTTCTTGTACCAAGCAAAATAGTTGAAAAAAGAAGTGAGCAGCACTTCTGACGCTAACTAGGTACGCTTTTTTTAACTTTTCTTTGGCTAAACTTTAAAAGACATCAGAATTACTTTCAGTTGATAGAGCACATGAAGCATTTTCGACTTTAAATTTCCTCATTGAAACCGAGAAAAACTTGAGAAGAGGATTGTGATAAATTTGACACATTTTCACATCAACATCTCGATGCGTTCAGGACTCTTTCAGGTGCACAGTCCGGCATTTGAACTGGGAGAGAGGCTGGATTCATTAAAAATTCAAAGTGGTGGACTACATTCATTCTCAGATGTAAACAACAGAAGTAAGGAAAAGATTTGGAATACCTAATAGACCCAAATATAGTCCTGTAGAACAGTAACACCTTTCAATACAATCGTGTGATATAGCTCAATAAATTGAAAGAAATGGTTTTATTTACACTTTCATTGAGTAATTATAAGTAGGTTTAATTCTTGGCATAACCTGATAACTTTTAAAAGTGGAACAATCTAACTATATCATGGGACAATCTAACTTTATCCTGGAACGAACTGACTATTTTGTGGAATGAATTAACTTTTTTTTTGCAATGAACTGACTTGGAACAAACTGACTATGCAACAAAATTACCGCAATTTGACTAGTCCCAATGTTACTAATCGAACCAAGTTGAACTCAATTAACTTAATCGAATGCAATCACACCTGATTGGGTTCGATTAAGTTCAGTAATTGAACACAATCATGAAACTCTCACAAAAATTTTGAGCAGTCAAACCCAATTGAACGTTCAATTGTATGAATTTGATTGGGCTCGATCAAGTTTGATAAGTTTAACTTGGTTCGATTGCAATCAATTTGAGGCTAGATGTTGATTGACAAACAATGGTTGACTTTAAATTCAGGGTCAGATTGCATTCGACTGCAAAAGAGGGTATGTTGGGGAGCATGCATGTGAGCAGCAAGGCCGCTGAAAACCATGGCAAAGTCATGAGGGAATGGGAGGAGGCAAGTCTTGACAGTAATTTCGCATGCGTGCTTTCCCGCAAAATCGCTGGCTACGTAGTCTACTCAGGACTCCATAGGCTTATGAAAACAAATCATAAAATGGAATCGAACTACTAACAGTAAAGTAAGATTACTTTTCTACTGCCATGATTGAACTTGACATGTTTTTGGGGGATTTTTTTGACTTTACACTCGGATTGATTAGATTTCATTGGTAAAATCAATTAAAAAGGTTAGATCAATGAAGATATTACTTGTTAATTGTTACTTAGCATGGCTGTTCAAATATCTGGTGGTACATTTAGGGTGAAATTTACGGGCGTTAACAAAACCGGACCGGACTGGACCGGACCGGACCGGATTGACAAAACCCAGACCGGATGTGATTCGACTGACAAAACCTGGATTGAATTCGAAAAAGTCTGATCGCCATAAATTCCAGCCAAAATAGTCACGTGATATCGCTAATCGAAAATGTAAAACCGGCGAAAATCCACACAAGTTCTTCAGTCTCAGACCATCAGCAACTGTTTTTCACCATCTGCTAGTTTAATTAGCGCCAAGGCTACCCATCTTTAAACCGAGGTGAAAAGTTTTACAAATATAATCACTAAAAAAGTGGGATGTAAATCTAAGGTAACTGCACCTCGTAATCAGACCGTGTTGGTATTATTCCAAAAGTGAATATCTGAGTTCAAAAAGATTACGAACTAAAACTAAATTCAGGTTTTTTTAGTGCTTTGAGGGCTGTACATGAGGATGTGAGACAACTGGCAATTATATTTTTAATTTAGAACTAGAAGAGATAATTACAATAATCATTATACGAGACATTCTGAGAGTTTGAAGATACATGTACATCAGTTATAGCTGATAAGACCCTCTACAGTGAGAGGATCCGGTACTTCTATTTCGCCACGGTGGTCCTTGCAAATTTGTGTTCGTTTTTACTGCCAAATAAATGCAATTTTCCTGTTCATATCTCACCCTTCCTTCTTGATCTTTCCCTTTAGGAAAGAGAATCATAAGCAGGGTCACTGAATAACAAAACTTCTTACCACTTGAGATAATACTGATGAAAAAGAAACACACAGCGAACGTCTCCTTACTTCTTTCTGTGCCATCTTCGATTAGAGATATCACGTTTTACGACTATTTTGGCAGGAATTTATGGACTTTTTTGGATCCGATCTGGGTTTTGTCAATCGGATCACATCCCGTCCAGGTTTTGTCAATCCGGTCCAATCCGGTCCGGGTTTTGTCAATCCAGTCCGATCCGATCCGATCCGGTCTGATCCTGGTTTTGTTAACACCCGAAATTTACTGAGATTTTTCAATTGTGTTTCAGATTAAGTTTGATTGGGTTTGATTAGTTCAGAAATTGAAGCCAATCGAACTCTCTTGCACAAAGTTTTGGGTTCGATTGTGTTCGATTATCGAACTCATTGAACTCAATCGTTTGATAAAGTTTGATTGAGTTCAACTACCGAACAGTCTGATTAGTAATGTCAGGACTAGTATGACTATTGATCTGTTTTTTTTAGTGGCATCAGTGATGTGGACAGCACCTCCACCAGCCTGGAATCAGACAGACTCAACTGTCATTAACACAGTTAATATGTCAGTGGTAATTGGAAGTACTCAGGTGCATCTGAGATGGAGTTACACTCTGTCACCTGGTTTAAACCTGCAAAACACCGAATTTGCTATTGATGATGGCATTTTAAGCGATGTTATTGGAAAGATATTTCATGGCAGTGGTAATACTGCAGTATTTGACAGACATGATTACCGAACTCGTTTTAGCATCAGTACAAGTGAAGTGGCCACCTTGATAATAAACAAAGTCACTGAAAGAGAAGAAGCAGTTTACCAGTGTGAGCTTGAGACGTTGTCCAACACATGGAGATACAGAATACGTGTCACTGTTACAGGTATGAGTTGTTATAGTGTATGTATAACCTCTTATAAATCAATCAATCACTAAAGGCCGGAGCCTACAGTAACAGTACAAAATGTACATGACTGTATGCTTCTGCATATCTACATGTACTGTAGCCTGAGATGTTTGCTGTCTCATGATAAAGGGCATCTGCAGCTGATTCAAAGCCAAAATTAAATTCTGTACTGATGATGCAAATCTGTCCAGGGTCTGGTTAGGAGCACCAACTGGTCAACTCTAGCTAATTTACTTAACCCTTTCCCTACCAAGACCCACTCCAGTGGGTCCAAATTAAATAGACCCATACTAAGTGAATGCGGTCGTGTTGAGAAATATAACAATTCAATACTAATAAAAGCTTACATTACAACAAAGGTGACTTTTCCCTGTGCGGCTTTCAACTACAGGGCTCAAAATAACGGCCGGTCAACGGACAATGTCCCCGGGACAATGTCCGGCCAAACTGACGATTTGTCTGGACAAAATTTTAGTTCGGCGGTCATTTTGACCGGTCACGTACTCAGCTTTCAAATAAATAACACAGTAAAAAATAATCATAAAATATTATAGCAGCTTGGAGTCACAAATTTGTAGAATACAGATGAGGCGGTCACGCTCTGCGGATTTGTTAGCGGTTTGCTTAAATAAAGCAGGAAACATCCACGTCTGTAAATACGCTAAACAGACAACAATGAACATCGCATCAATCAACATCTGCTATTAACACGCGTACGCAATTACAGTTTGAATTGTCAGGCGTGCTGAGAAAAATAGCACTCGTTAGTGGATTTAAAAAACTATATGCACCTATTGACAGTACGAGTTCATAACGCGTTTTTCACCAGCAAGATCATGAGAAAATAATAAAATCATTAAACGCATTGAATGTTTTAAGTTCAGTTCCAAGCACATTGTATTTTGAAGTTTTGACAACTTCCAGACCGTGTTTATCGCTAATTAGTTAAGTCAAAGATGGTTTGTTAGCAGATTTTCAGCAGACCTGAAAAAGCAACAAAAGACGTTGTAGTTTCCTTTCTTCCTACATGCTGAACAAAGGCACAGTTATCTCACTTGTAGCATGGGCATATGTGACCCTCCACGGGAAAACAGGTAAAAAGGTGATGACACGGGCACGCTATTTTAACACGCTAAACAAAAGAAAATTATTTTAACATGCTAGCAGCGTGACACAACACACGGCTCATTAAAATTTTCTTTTGTTTCATATGGCACGGAAGAAACAAAGGAGCGTGTGAGGGGATAGGATAACTTTATTTATACACGGTTTTTCCATCAGTACGGTTTTTCCATCTAGTGGCAGAGGATTTAAATGCAACCTCGAGATTCTAACAAAGAAGTGTGTCAAGGTTTTGGAAAACAAAAACAGCGAGCAAAATGACACGCTAAGTGAGCGAAATAGCACGCTAAGCGAGTGAAATGCAAACCTTGTCGAAATGCACGCTAGACTGATACGCTGTCCGAATGTTTTCACTTACCTACCCGGCGGCTCGTCTTTGGCCGTGTTAGCAAAAACTTTATGTTCATCATTGAGTGAATCATTTTCAACAAAATATATTTTGCAGTCATTTTAAATGATTCGTTCATTTGCGTCTTTTGGAATATTGTTATTTGATTCTTCTTCTTTGAAAATTCGTTTTACTTGAGCTAAAGTAATGTTTTAATCCTTCGCATGCTTTCCATGAAAGTGTTCCACCACAGCGTATAATTGGCGCGTGACTAACATGTCGCACATTTCTTCAATTCGATTCGAAAAGGTCTTGGCTTATTTCCCGGCTAATTTATCGCTTCAACTCTTTGTGCCTGCAGGCTTTCGCTTTAGTGGTACAAAGTAAGCTTCTGAACCATGGTGTGGCTTTTGTTACACGTGCAACATAACTTCTTTTCGCTATTTCCAAAAAAAAAACTAAATTGCATTTCACAGTGCACTTTTATTGACCAAATAAGGGATCAGATGTCAACAAAACACCACGTGACTGCAAGCGCTCTTAAACACGGTCTAAAATCGTTGATTTTCCTACACCAGAAAAATTAAATGCGAAATACAAAAGTATTTGATTCGTAAGTTCTAGGTTTCGATTCGCAAGTTCTGAGTTTCTGTTCAATAAGCTTGTTTCGCTGGTTTGCTTGCAAAGTAAAAGACCACTGTTTTTTGGGAATTTTTAAGCATCTGACATCGCAATACTAATAGAAAGCTTGCTTGATTTTTTCTCATGGGTCTCCTTGTCCTTGAGCGATATACAAAATAAGCCTGCGTAGCAAGCGTTCCCGTACGAACGAAGAGCTTTTTCGCATTCACTCGGCTACAATGCGGTAAAGCTCCTCATTCGAACGCTTTGCTACGCAAGCTAGTTCATTACATGTAATAGTTTATTACACTACGCAGAAAGCTACTTCTTGCCAGCCCACACAAACCTATTCTCTGGAAAAGATTTATTGATGACATTTTTTCAGTGTGGACTCTACCTGAGCGAGATATTAACGACTTTGTTGATTTCGCTAATTTATTCCACGCCACTATCAAATTCACGCATGAACTGTCATCAGAAAAAATTGTTTTCCTTGACACTGAAGTTTTCAAAGGACCACGGTTCACTGACAGCAAAACTTTAGATGTTCAAACTCATTTTAAGCCCACAGAAACTTTCCAATATATGCATTTCTCTTCATGCCACCCTTTCAGCGTTAAAAAGGGCTTTATCAAAGGAGAAGCTTTGCGTTTACTGTGAACAAACTCGGTTAAAGAAATTTTTGAGTTACGAAAACTTGAATTTCTGACTCGATTAATCGAGCGAGGTTACCCTCTGGAACTCGCCGAGAAAATCTTAGCTGAAGTACACTTCTCATTACGATCTAAAGCTTTACAAAACAAAACATCTAACAGTGTTTTGCCTTTTGTCACTACTTTCAACCCGGCTACTCCGAATCTTAAAAAGATTCTCATGAGACACTGGCATCTCATAACTGAGAACAACAAACTCACTCAAACATTTCCTAAACCTTCAATTGTCGCTTATCAGAAGGAAAAGTCTCTGAAAGATATTTAAGTCAGAGCAAAAATTCCTTTCCGCATTTAAAGTGCACCTAACACCAAAAATTTTTTTCGCTTAATGAAATTGCTGTGTTTTTGTGAATATTTCTGCGCAAAAATTTTTTGATTTGGTTTAATCCTCGATTTTCTGTGCTCTGTTAAAGTACGCAAAAACGCCGCCATTTTGGTTCACTACCGAGTGTGAAGGAATCTGGGTCGAGTGCGAGTGTGACGTCAAATCAAGAACACAAAATTTGCACGTCGCAGTAATTCTCCTGTTTCCTCCAGAAAGGACATGCATCAGATGGAAAAGAAATGCCCACTAAATGTCTTGTAGAGGGTTGTGACAGCTCTTGAAACTTACAAGAGGGTAAAACGCTTCATACGATGCCATTCTGTGGAACTTAATCGTGAAAAAAGCAAAGAAACGAGCGAAATTTGCTTGGCAAGCTATCGAAGTTTTCAGAGTGCCCGAGCTCGAGTGATATACAACGTTTAGGAAACAGTGAATAAATAGCCACATTCGAAGCGGATTTAATGGCTTAATGTATTGGAAACAATTATTATTATATAGCCAGCGAAGGTCGCTGAAGTAGCCCGCCTTATGCATACAACACACAAGCGACTGTCATGCATAAAACGTATCACTGACTAATAATTTTCCCTCGCGTAGTATTTTGGCTGGGATATCTAACTAGTAATGAAAGCTAAGTCAGTGTAAGTGTTTGACATAAAAAAGCTAAGTGTTTGACATAAAAAAGTGAGAGAGGAGTTGTAGTCTGCGAGTATTTCGAGTCCCGCAATTAGTATAACCGGAACAACTCATGCACAACATGACACAAGCGCTCAGTTTCAAAACATTCGGACCGCTGTATAAACACCACTTACTTATGTGTAAGAACACAAAAGGGAATCACTTGGCGATTTTTCCAATAAATTAACTTGATTTAGTGCAGCAATTATTTAAAATAGTGAATGCAAGCATTTATCACAGCGAAAGTGTATCAAAGCCGCATGACATCAGCCGCTCGGATCATTTGTAGTCCACGCACTGTCTCTGATTTCAGGTCGATAGAAGAATTATTCACCGCGTGCCCATAAAACATCTCGGAACAGCAAAACCACTGTCTATACTGGGTGATTTGACTCAGCCTAGAATCTTATTTAGTAGACTCAGCTGTAGCTTTGAAAACATGGCCATTGGTAAACAGATATTAATGCTGCGATGCGATAAACGCAAATACATTCTGTCCGGCTTCTATCACTGTGCTTTCGCGGCAGTAATAAAATTAATTTCCTAGTACTCCCGGTCAAAGCTCATCTAAAAATCAGATGAAGAGAAAGACATTGTCAGTTTCAATAGAACGGAGGTGACTGCGGTGCCCAGCGTAAAAATTGTGTTGCAGAAAGTCTCAGAAGACTCAGAATGCCAAGATATAAAAGGTAATATTGATAAGAGCTCACCGAGCATCGTTCTTGATTTGACATCACAAGCGTACTCTCCCCAGACTTCCGTTAGCGCGGTCGCGAACCACACAAAACCTGACTTCGGCAGGGCATAGAAAATCGAGAATTTAACCAAATCGAAAAATTTTTGCGCCAAAAAACTCAACTAAGTGCGATAATTCTTTTTAGCGAAAAAAAAATTTTGGTGTTAGGTGCACTTTAACAACAACATTTTGGAGTTATATACGGTAAGGGTCGAGTGACAATATTATAAAACTATAAAACAAATTTAAACAGTGATATTTGTCTGTGGCACAATCCATGGTGGTTTCTGACTGTTTCGTTGAAGAATGAAATATGCATCTCTTTGTAACTATAGTAACATAGTGGTATTCACATCCCATAATAAGGCATCCAGAGCCGAAGTACGAAACATGCGTTGGAATAGTACAAAGGTCATTGCGTAGCGTTGAACTGTTGTTATGATTTATACGTAAAGAAATTCATTTTCCATGAAACTTTGGCAGTTAACTATTTCTTCCTTCGATGTAAATTTAAATACAAATTAAGGTCGTTTTCACGCTGGAGTAGGAGAACGATAGTGAGTTACCTCTCCGCGCACTTGTAAGTTACGCTATTTTATGTTCAATTTAAAATTTGGTTTCCTTTTTTTTGCGTATCAGTTTTATAAACAATTATGTTCATTAGATAATGTGAGTCGCTCCATGTTTTTGTTTTTTTCGTTGTTTTATAAAACGTTCCCATTTCTTCTTTCGCTGCTTCAGTCGATTTATACAACGTGCATGTGGTTTGGGAAGTGATGCGAACGTGTATAGCTGATCCGATTCGATGCGACGACATTTTGATTGTCTATTATTTTTTTTACTAAGCACTGCCGTGTCATATCACACGGTTTTTACCGGGTTATATTGCACGCTTAGCGTGACATTGCGCACGCTAAGCGTGAACAAAAGGTTAGCGTGTGAAGTCGTGCCAAACAAAATCTACCGTGACACCTATTATTCTGCTTATTAAATAAGCGCATATGCGTGTCAAATGTCACGCTTTGCGTGCCGTGTCATCGCACGCATGCCCGTGTCATCACCTTTTTACCTGTTTTCCCGTGGAGGGTCACATATGTCCTATTACTATTTAGTGCTCGGTAGTAAAGACCAGTAAAGTGCTTACAACCAAGATCGCCTCCACCCGTAAGTCGTTAATTAATGTAAAACTATGCAGAGTAACATAACATTACGGCTACTGAGCATTTTGTTGATGTAGAGTAGAACACAGAAGAAATGGAAATTCAAAAAGCGAACATAATAAAATGACACTTTCAGCGATCAAAAGATTTAAGCTTAAGCCTTATACTCTTTAACAACGAGTGTTTTAGCTTGTGAGGCGAAATTTTTGGTAGAAGAGGCTATTGCTTCAAAGTAAATACTCAATATTTTGACTGGTCAAAAACGAGACATGACCGAGCAAAAATTGATTTGGCCGGTCAACATGACTGGTCAGTATTCAAAAATTATTTTGAGCCCTGAACTAGTGCCACACATAAATCTCACTTCTTCATAGAAGCTGTGAGTGAGAATTGGACAGTATAGATCTGCAATCCCAGACACAGTAATAGTTGCTGGGACATGCCATTGAACCCACCATAACCTATTGCTCTGGACAGATAATAATTATCCATTCCCCTGCCACATAATAATTTTTTGGCTTGTACCTCTCCTAGGCCTCCTACCCATGGGTGAATCCAGAAAATATTCATACATGTACCCTTCCAAAGGTGGCATTTATATGTCCTGATCGATGTTGCTAATTGAACCAAATTGAATGTTTGATTAATCAAACCCAGTCAAATCTAATTAAACCCAATTGGCATCGATTGAGTTAGGATTAATCAAACACAATCAAAATATCACAAAAAATTTTGAGCAATGAAATGCAAATGGATGCTCAGTTGCATTCAATTGAGTTCAGCTAGGACTTTGTTTGATTTGAGGCTGGAAGGTGATTAAAAACATTAGGGAGGTCAAATTTGGATTCACGGTCGGCTGATTGCATTTGTATACATGTACATGTAGGTAATCACATGATTTCAAACGTGCAATTTGGGATAAATCAGCACAAGTAAATTTTTGCAAAGGCTAACCAAATTGCACGAGCCCATAGGGTGAGTACAATTTGTAGTGTTTGAAAAATTATTTACGAGTGCTGATTCATCCCAAATTGCACGAGAAAATTCATGTGATTACTTGTTAATAAGACACATACAAAAATTTATCTGCAAGTGGATGACAAACATACGGAAGCCTGTAAGGGACATTCGAGATGCGACTTAATAAGAGAAGAAAAAAATTTCTAGAGCTAAATGCGACATAAAAATGCGAGATGCGAGATAAAAAAATGCGAGATGCGAGATAAAAAAATGCGAGATGCGAGATAAAAATGCGAGATGCGAGATGAAAAAATGCGAGATGCGAGATAAAAAATGCGAGATGCGAGACAAAAATGCGAGATGCGAGATAAAAATGCGAGATGCGAGATAAAAATGCGAGATGCAAGATAAAAAATGCGAGATGCGAGATAAAAAAATGCGAGATGCGAGATAAAAAATGCGAGATGCGAGATAAAAATGCGAGATGCGAGATAAAAAATGCGAGATGCGAGATAAAAATGCGAGATGCGAGATAAAAAATGCGAGATGCGAGATAAAAAATGCGAGATGCGAGATAAAAATGCGAGATGCGAGATAAAAAATGCGAGATGCGAGATAAAAAATGCGAGATGCGAGATAAAAAATGCGAGATGCCAGATAAAAAATGCGAGATGCCAGATAAAAAATGCGAGATAAAAATGTGAGATGCGAAATAGGAAATGATGAGCCCGCAATCTGACTTGCTTGAAAACGTCATAGACAGGCCTACACAGACTTCCCCGTGTGGTTTTATGGCAGCGACGCGTGAGCCTTTAAAGTTTTGCTCTGACGAGTATGTCTTTGAGCGATTTACCTCTTTTGTATGATATGATCGGAGGCGTTTTGTAAATTGTTTTCAGCAGTGGCTGATTTTGGATGAGACTCCTTTGTTGCAACAGTATTTGATTTAAGTTTTTAACCCCTGGGTGGTATGCTGTCACAAAAGGCGTTATTTTGCCTTTAGTCTTTTTGGTTTGTTTTTTAAGTGCTGACTGCCTTTCGGCAAAGGAGACCTCAGATAACGTTTTTTCAATTAGGCTTTTTGCCGGGATATCCACGCGCTTCAAGTCGTGTTTTGAAGTTACACATAGCCTCCTGAAATTTTTTTCCGAGGAGTTTTTTCTTAGAAGTCTAATAGCTTCTCCTTTAATAAAGCCTCTCTTAACACCTGGTGGGTGGCAAGGGGAATAGTGTGTATATTGAAAGGTCTCTGTCGGTTTGTAGTATGTTTTGATGTTGAGGATAGATCGGTTTTGGAATCTTTCACCTTTGTACACTACCGTATCCAAGAATGTAATTTCTTCCTCTGAGATTTCAGATTTCGCTCAAAGACATACTCGTCAGAGCAAAACTTAAAGGCTCACGCGTCGCTGTCATAAAACCACACAGGGAAGTCTGTGTAGGCCTGTCTATGACGTTTTCAAGCAAGTAAGATTGCGCGTCATTTCCTATTTTGCATCTCACATTTTTTGTCTCGCATCTCGCATTTTTTATCTCGCATCTCGTATTTTTTAACTTGCATCTCGCATTTTTTTATCTCGCATCTCGCATTTTTTATCTCGCATTTTTATCTCGCATCTCGCATTTTTTATCTCGCATCTCGTATTTTTTAACTCGCATCTCGCATTTATTTTTATCTCGCATCTCGCATTTTTTTATCTCGCATCTCGCATTTTTTTATCTCGCATCTCGCATTTTTTTATCTCGCATCTCGCATTTCTTTATCTCGCATTTTTTATCTCGCATCTCGCATTTTTATCTCGCATCTCGCATTTTTTATCTCGCATCTCGCATTTTTTTAACTCGCATCTCGCATTTTTTTCTCGTATCTCACATTTTTTATCTCGCATCTCGCATTTTTATGTCGCATTTAGCTCTAGAAATTTTTTTCTTCTCTTATTAAGTCGCATCTCGAATGTCCCTTACAGGCTTCCGTACAAACAAGATGTGTTCGGTTGCTTACCTTTCCGAATCATTGTTAAAACATTACGGAGTTGCCAGGGTTTGTAAATCAATATACATGTACTGCTACAGAATTTTAAAGCTCTCTGTCATGCATTATCAGGTGCTTTTATCCTCGTCCTCATTCAGTTTCATGGGTATAATTAGCTGAAATGTGTGACTTCAATTCAGGCTTGTAATCTTCCTTCTTTACGAGCTGTCACGAATGAAAATCCTTGATTGGTAGCTTTCTGTAGTTTCGTTAAGCCTCTTGTGCTGTACAAACATCCAGTTGCTAGTACATTGGTTTATAAATACACTCATTAAATTGGTCTAACTAGCATTAATTGATGTATTTGTTCTCCCCAAACCCTCTGACAGTGGCCGCCATTTTGTTTGGCGCTTTTTCGCGACTTTCCTGTCAATCAACTTAATTTCAACTTTCTGCACTCCCAGTGTATTATTAGACTGGAAATATAGAGGTATACATGTATGTAGTATATGATTGAATGTCACAAGCATGGAAGAAGGAATACATAAACTTAAAGGAAATTGTTTTTTACTGTAAGAAAAGCTTGCAAGCTATATATCCCACCAGCTGCCTTGGGACTGCCTCAGTTGCTTATTTGTTCAGTTTCTTTTAATGTGTTCTAGATCTGTACTCCAATGTGATTTAAAGTTCTTCTTACTTGTAATTGCTTGAGTTTCATCCTTTTCATTTGCACTTGGATCTTCATAAGAACATTTACCGTAAACACCCGCAGATAAGCCGCACCTTTTTTCCAAAAATCATCGCTCAAAATCGGGGGTGCGGCTTATCTGCGGGAACATTTCAAAAAGGTGCCGTACATTTCAGTGAATTGACACTTTTATAGAAGCCTTTGTTAGCAGATCCTTTAAACTGTTTATGGCCACTTTTCTAGAACAGGAAAACATCACACAGCACAAAATTTCCATTCCCCCACAAAGCTGTTTACAGTGTCGACGACGGCCTGTAATAAACTTCAACAGTAATAGATCAGCCCGGCCTCCACGAGCGAGAAAATTGCACGTTACTCTCGAGTATTTGTGTGGTCGAACTTTGCCGTTTAGCACTTCGATGACAAATTGATTACAAAGTCTCTTTGTGCAACAAGTTTATCTCCGACAGTTAGCTCTCAAATCTTTTTATTTGTTGGTCATGATAGCCACGAACAGCAGAATCTCCCTCCATCTTGAAACTTGAGTAAACAAACATCGTTCTCGGCCTGGTCCCAATGTGTTCGATCAAATGCCTGGTTACTAAGCTACGAACGTTTGACAAACGAAAATACGCGTTCTTGTTTGCAAAAATCTGTGGAAAAAAGTGTTGAATAAAGAAATACCTGTCAACAAGTACCAGAAAAAGATCAATCATATGTCAAAGTTAAAGGAAATGATGCTCATTATATTAAAATGCTAAAATTGTAGGTAAGACTTTGATGTTCAATTCCGTTTCATTGCCATAGTGAGTTACATTCGATGAAGAAGACTTCTGAAGACTCTTTAAAAAAAAACTTTTTTTCCAAAATTTAAGTTGCTAAATTCAGGGTGCGGCTTATCTGCGGGTGTTTACGGTATTTCCCCGCCAACACCCGAATGTCCCATTGGATCATCGCCTGGCATGGGTTTTGTTGGGAGCACACGCTCAAATGAGCAGCAAAGCTGCTTAAAACAAAATTAATGAGAAAGTTGCAAAAGGGAATGGGTGGAGGCAAGTTTTCACAGTATGCTCCTATGCATGCTCTTCAACAGAATCACCAGCTATGCAGACTACTTGGGTTATTCAGGACTCTGTAGGTTCATAAAAACAAATCATGAATTTGAATGGAACTGCATCTGCAGTGAAGTAATTAAGATTAACTTTCTATTATCTGTGGAACTTTATTTATACCACAATCTTGAAAGTCATAATTCCCATGCATCTCCACCCAATGTTATACACCTTTTTCAAGGTTTTTAACACAGCACTGTTTCTAAAAAGAGGGTGGTACAGGGGTATTCTCGTGACGCGTGATTAGCTGATTTTATTTTCCATGAAACGTGAATTTAATAAATTTATTCTTCGTGACCCGTGACGAGAAGGTTTTGCGTGACACGTGAAGAGCTTGAATTAATAACCGATATTCGTGATTTCGAATTCACCACTTTATTGACTATATTTTGCGTGATTGAGACGCGAGTCCTCAAATGTGATCTCCGTATAATTATCGTAATGTCAAACACTCTTTTAGAGTAAGAACAAGATCAAAGAGTATGTTTCTTTCTTATTTTCGTAATTTCTTAATAATTTTGATTTCTTCAAACACTATTTGTAGCGTAAGAACAGGATAAAAGAGTACTTTAGTTATTTTCGTGATTCGGGAAAATGAAATTTCAATATCCGTGATCCGTGATTCGTTATTTTTTTCGTCCGTGAATCGTGCCAGAGACCCCCCCTGTACGACCCTCTATAAATTATTATGTAAACTAAGAATTACAAACTACAAAATATAACTAAAAGGTTGGACAAATTTTATTTAATTAAGGAGGCTCACAATGGTTCCAGCACTTTTCCAGTTCTTAAACTTTGATGGGACAGTACTACAAATTGTTATCAGTTGCTGCTACAATAATGATATCAAACAAATGTCCAATCATTGCTGAACAAGTTGTAGCCATTTTCATGACGCCATTGGCTACCATAGCAACAGTAAAGCCTGTTAAAAACACCCTTAATTTTGCCTTTAAGTGCTTATAACCCAAAAACGAGCACGGTGACCCCCATTTTTTATTATTGAATAACAATTAGCATGTTAAGATGCAACTTCTTGCAAAGTTAAAAAAACTCTATCTAGCTGTTATAGAGCCACCTTAAATTTTCGGAAATTTAAGGTGGCTCTGAAACTACTAGATAGAAATTTTGTTAACTTTGCAAAAAGTTGCATCTTAACATGCTAATCAGTATTCAATAATAAAAAATGGGGGTCACCGTGCTCGTTTTTGAGTTATAAGCACTTAAAGGCAAAATTAAGGGTGTTTTTAACAGGCTAAACTGTTGCTATGGTAGCCAATGACGTCATGAAAATGGCTACAATTTGTTCAGCAATGATTGGACATTTGTTTGATATCATTATTGTAGCAGCAACTGATAACGATTTGTAGTACTGACCCATCAAAGTTTAAGAACTGGAAAAGTGCTGGAAACCATTGTGAGCCTCCTTAAGCACTTGTCATGCAGTTAAATGCAATTTAACAGAGTTAACAACAAAGAGCGCCTTCACTCACTTGGCGGGAGTGACTATTCAGCACTCAGTTGATGTTGTGAGACTTCTCATTTTAAAACTCATTCATTGCGAAGCAATGGATGAGTTTTTGTGGAGAGGGGGAAAACGTGTTAGCAGAAATCTGCGTCGACGGAAATGGCTGCGCTAGCACAAATAGCGGAAGTGACGTAAGGAAATGGGAGCAACCGCTGACCAGGTAGTAAGCTGTATAGCAATTTGCCATGAGCAGCAAAAAAAAGCTAATTAGCACCTCCTAAATTGCAAAGTACCTCAAGGTAATGCAATTGTAGGTATTCAGTTCTTTAGTAAATAAAATTTGTCAAAATTATAAATGTGTTTCTTCTCGTAAAGTGAGCCCGCAAACTATCTCCCAACCTCCCCTCCAGGGGCTATTTTTGTCAAGACAGCCATATTGTTTGGCAGGAGGGCAGCCATATTTTTTAGCAGGAATTTTGACTTTGGGCTTTCACGCGTTTCAAAGTACACTCGTTTGTTTCCCTTTGTTCGTACACAAAGTCAAGGTGATGATAGTCATGATAGTGGAGCGAAAACTCTGCCACAAGAATGCATACGTGACGACGAACACGCCGGTAAACAAATCAAGGAAGCAATCCATCTAAATAAAGAAATAACTAGAAGATCTCACTTTCACCGATTTATTAATCCAAGCCAGCACCGTGGCATTTACAAGTCAAGAGACAGAGCAGTCTCGAGGATATCTGCAATGCAGTTGAAATGCGTTTTGCAAAAGAGTAGAAAAGTCAGACAGTCAGTGCGAAAACTTACCCTCAAATTAGTTCCAAAGTCATCGAAACTCCATCGGTATCTAAGCTGGGAAAGTCATGTGTACCACAGACGAACTTATGACCTCTGTGGCATCACACTTAAACACAAACAATTCAAAGAGTCTGTAAAATATACCTCCTGTTCTTATCAGTGGCTTTATTTAGTTTTTGTGCAAATCAGAAGTCCTAAACACAAGAAAGTACCTGTTGTTTGTCACATTACTAATCAGACTGGTTTAGCTAGCTTCCAGTGTAAAAGCATTATGGGTGTCAAGTCGTATTGATCACAACCACAATCCCAACATTTAGAAACTGCATAGAGATTGCATTTGCTTTTGCAAATTGTGCATGATCGAACTTACTGGACTTTTGTTCACAAATGTTTTTTGTTGTTGTTGTTATTTAGACTTTGATCACAACCACAATCTCTGTTTTTAGATTATTAACCCCTACTCATTTTCTTTCAGTTCTGTAAAACATAAGATGAGACACAAAGAAATCTTGCAAACTCATATACTATAAACAAGCTAACATTTCTAGATTGCTGCCCAGCTCACATTCTTCTACTGCCCCACCTACTTTCAGTCACTGAATTCCACACAATCGCCTTTGCACATTCCTTTTGTTTACAAAATATAACCATTAACATTTCATTAGTTGTTGAATAAAATGTCGTTTTTACTGCACTTTAAGCAACCAACAAAAAC
This sequence comes from Meandrina meandrites, assembly GCA_963693305.1. Classification (NCBI taxonomy): domain Eukaryota; kingdom Metazoa; phylum Cnidaria; class Anthozoa; order Scleractinia; family Meandrinidae; genus Meandrina; species Meandrina meandrites. The sequence goes on along the minus strand of OY855911.1, from coordinate 17,687,294 downwards.
AACGCAATACGACCCACAGGAATTTCTGAATGAAAGTGGGTGGGCTAGTGTACAGCTTGTTTCACACTTTGATGTTTTTGTAGTATTTATGTGACGAATAAAGTAAGACATGTTGATAACCTGTCAGTCCAAACATATGAACATACAAGAGTATCAATTGAATAAACCATTTCCAAGTTATTTCTTGCCACAAGTGACAACAAGTGTTTGTGTGAAAACATATCTATGAAAGTATCTACCTGCATGTCTATTGCAAATTGTACTCGCTTTCTAGAGAACACTTTATTATGAAGGGGTGGGAATGGCCTTTCAAAAATGTTGAGTCTCAGGAAATTTACGCCGAGTCTCGGAATCTCGGCAAGGCTCGGATTTAACCATTCGCCACCCCTTTATGAGGACTCATTCTAAAACCTATGCAGAAGGTTGCTACCAAATGCCTATTTATCTTTTAGTATATATTTGCATATTTTTCTATTTAATGCCTACAGCTAGTTAATGTGTGGTTCCAGCAAATGCCTATACTCCCCCACAGAAGCGAATAGAAATTCCTGGGGGCGGGGATCTCAAAGACAGAAAACTTTAAGGAAATGTATGTTAGTTAATTGCAACTTCCAGAGAGGTGGGGTGATCTTAGGAAAAATCCCTTCTGTGGGAGAGGTATACATAATTTCTCAAACCACTCAATGTTCATAAATAAAGTTAAATAAACCTTGTTAACATTGAAATTTGTCAAATTGCATGAAAATAAATTTACATGTTGTGTTCACATTAAGCATTGTATTTTCTTGGACTGACATTTCAGCTGTGAATGTACTGTTTTGTTTCTCCTTCAACAAATTCATGTCAACTCAAAAATTACTCAGACAATATTTCCTTTCTGATAATAAGGTGGGGTGTAAGTTGAAATATCCTCCACGAGTAATCACATTTTTTGTCACAATTTTGTGGTATGTACGAATGAGTTAGCTCTTAGGAGCCTTTGATTCATACATGAAGTATAAATCACACTTTCGGATCGGATTATCGTGCGGGAACTCTATCCACTAGGCTACCGACGACCAGCTGCAAGAAAACGTAAAATTTTGGCTACCTCAATATAAAGCTAACCGCAAGTAAACTAAGCTAACGTAGGCTAACCGGAGTGCTTTTTAGGCTAAACAGAGTGCTAGTAGGCTAACCGGAGTGCATAGGAGTGCATAGTAGGCTAACCGAAGTGTATGGTAGGCTTAACCGCAGTGCTAAATAGGCTAACCGGAGTGCTGTTTTGTATACGCTACATGAACTGAGTGTTACGTGGTATAAAATGTCATGAGGTGTCTCCCTATTGTCTCACAACATCAACTGAGTGCAGAATAGTTACTCCCGTGCTCAAACTGACTGAGAAGTGTTGGCAGCCATTACAGGGATAGTGTTTGTGTGGGAGCATGTCTTCAAGGATGTTCTCCCCCCTTCCTCCCTCTACCTGTGGTATGCTATGGATGCCACCTGTGGTATGCTATGGATGTTTTCTGGAATCACCCCATCTGGAAATTCCTTTGAATGAATCAAAGAGAAAAGTTAAACTGCAGCAATTTGTAGTGAAGACGAAACTAGACTGCCGCTATTTCAGTCAAGTAACACCTCAAGTAAGCTAAGGGACAGCAAATGATTGTAACCCCTTGAAATACCAGAAGATAACTTTATGCAATTTTTCTTAATTACAGGGACCATGAAAGATCTCATAAAATAAAATTTGACCAGCATTTGGTAACATTCAAGGCACACTAGAAAATGAAACTTCTTTACCAGTTTGGAAAGTTCTTTTACCTGCTGTGTTGAAAACTAAGGAGAAGATTGTTATAGATACATGTACACGTATGCAAATATAATATTGTACAATCAGGCCCAATAACATGATAAATATATATAGCATATTTAGCATATGTATGCTTATTAAGACACTGACCCACTGACTTATTTGGTAACCAGTGAGGAACATGTAACCTCTTGAATATGCATGTTCTAACCATTTTGCAATAAATGTGCAACTGAATTTTTTTATACATTTAGTTCCAGCCAAGCTCACTAATGTAAGTGATGACCAGACTGTAGATGAAGGCTCACACGTGACGTTATTCTGTGAAGCATCTGGTAAACCAACACCAAACATCACTTGGAGCAGAATGTTAGGGGATGGTACCAACGTTGAACTACAGAATCGAGGCCTTTCTTTTGATTTTCCAAATATCAACAGCACTTCTTCAGGAACATACCACTGTAAAGCTGACAATGGAATTGGTAACCCAGTTAGCCACAAAATGAAAGTGAAAGTCAATCGTAAGTATGTACAGTATAGGGTTGCAAATAAGCCCTCTTCCGGTTGCCTTAAGGCAAGTGTGATAACTGTTGGAATGTACATGTATGCAATGCCTGCAATCAGGATTTCTTAATTTGTTACTGAGTAGTCAAAAAACTCACTCAGAATTCCCCAACACTCTGTGTGGCTTACAGATCCTGCCAAGATTGTTGAAGTTATTGCAAGTGAACACAAAGTTGCTGTTGAACAAAGTGTGTCTCTTCAGTGTAGAGCAGAAGGAGATCCCCCACCTTCATATAGGTGGACTCCATGCGAACCACCACAGAGTGTGTGTCAAGACAAGGTTCTAAACATCTCAAAAGTTCTGAATGATGGTGTCTACGTCTGTACTGTGACAAATGTTCTGGGCAGTGATGCAGGAAACATCAGTGTTTGTAAGTTATTTTTAATTAGCAATACTTTTAAGTACATGTATAACAAAAGGCTGAGTGACTGTTCATATGATTTTTCTGTTATTAATTCGTAGCTGTATGGTGGCCTATGGCTATCATTCGAAATTTGCCTCATATTTTCAAAAATAATTTTGAAACAGAACACAAATTTACCAAAAAAAAGAACAAAATACTCTTCATATCAAAAGTGAAAAGAGGCTTGAACATGAAAATGAAACGCAAAGCAGAAATAAAATGAAAGTAAAAATCAAAACAAAACAAATTAAGAACGGCTGACTGTTAGGACCGAGAACTCTCAGTCACCGACCTATTTGGCTAATCGCTCATATTTTGCTCAAAGATACCCTTTGGTGATACATCAAAGATCTCTTCGAGATTTGACTATTCTGCATGGAGTATGCGTTGGGGAAATGTTAGTACTGAAAGCGATTTGCGATGCATTAACCCATTGACTCACAGTCCAGAAGGCTTTTATTAGCGCGCACCCAGCCCCCCCACCCCCCCCAAAAAAAAAAAGAAAAAAAATATATATATATGTATTTTTTTTTCCTGGCTCTTTTACGGCATTTAACACAAATGTGCGAGTGGGAAAAATATACCATATTAAAACTAGACACGCTGAAAGGCCAATTAATGAATTGAATTGAATTGTTAAGTATCAACCTTGATAAATTGATCCGAAACCAGACTTGAAGACGGTGAAAAAAATTTTTTCACCTCCGCGCGTCATATTAACAACTCGCAAAAACACGAACTCTTTCTACAAAATATAACACTAGTTCAAAACACTCTGGTGAAAGGTAGGTTTTCATTCTGTACAACTGTCACTGACATTTATTTAACCACCAGTGGTATTATCTTGGTACAGAAAAGCGGTAATTGGGGATAATAATTTGCGAATCATGGTGCCGTGAGATAGCGGAAAACTACTGAATTCCTTCCACAAAATTAACACTCAGATTGCTTCTTATGCTATCCATCACTATAACTAATAACAAAAAAAAATACTTGTTTGCATTTTCCGAAGTACTGTAGTAAATCTTTGCATGTAAAAGGTCGTAAACTGAACACAATTATTTTAACGCGATGGTAAGTCGGCCGCACACTGCATATCAGATGTCACCATGTGCTTTTCTATGGCGCGTTTATACTGTCAAAATTTAGCATCACAAATCGAGAGTCATCATTCCAAAATGACCACCATACACTGTAGCTCCAATTCAATCAACAAACCTTTTCTAAATCGAATGCCATTTTCTCGTAACAGATGGGTTAATTCGATCAGCTACTTTTCAAAGTGACTAGTTTCCTTCTAAATCGAGCAAATTACATCGTTCACATTAAATCGATTAGGTTAATTTGATCAGACACTCTTCAAATTGATTCGAGACCTTCCAAATCGATCAGCTTCCTTCTAAATCGATCACCATACCCAAGATGCTTTGCTGGTATACTTTATCCGCTGACAAAACACTACCACGGGCTCTTCAGTGTACACGTGGAGCGACCATCAAAGGACAAAGCAGAGGTAAAGTCTGAGTGTAATTATACTTTAATATATGTACCTAGAATATGATTTGTTCATGAAAGTGGCGCACGTTTCTTTGGAGGTCTTATTGTGTAATATCTCCAACGCATTGAATGCTCTTAAACTCGGATAAAATGGACACAAACAATCGCAAATCACTTGTGAACTCGATCTCCTTGCCACAATAAGCTCAAATTAAGCTAAATAAATTCCCTAGTAAAAATGGACCTGGAATTCCGGTGGAATTCCACTGGAATTCCAGGTCCGGTGAGGATTCCGGGTGGAATCCGGTGGAATTCCGGTAAGTGGAACCCGGAATTCCAGAGTCCAGCGGAATGCCAGGTACGGAGTTCTGGAGCCCGGTGGAATTCCGGGTAAGCGGAACCCGGAAATTGCGGAGTCCACTGGAATGAGAGGTGTGGAGTTCTGGAGTCCGGTGGAATTCTGGTAAGTGGAACTCGGAATTCCAGAGTCCAGCGGAATGCCAGGTGTGGAGTTCTGGAGTCCGGTGGAATTCCGGGTAAGTGGAACCCAGAGTTTTGGAGTCCGTTGGAATTCCAGGTGTGGAGTTATGGAGTCCAGGGGAATTTTGGATAACTTCATAATTATAGACTGAAATTCTGGAGTGTGGTGGAATGCTCTCATTGTGGAATCCCAGACCAAATACAAGGAATCTGTGATTACAATGGCAATAACAATATTTATTTGAAATATCACACGTTTAAATTAAAAACCATTATCAGCTATTCATAACAAGTGAATGATGACTGTAATAATTTTGATAATTGTTAAAAAATCAATTTATCTCAAAATTGTTAAGCCACACAGTTTCTATCTCTAGGAGCCACAGTTTTATGAAAATGCAATGAGAAGGTCTTTATTTATATTTGGCTCGCTGGCCACTCTAGTTCAAGGTTTGTAAAACGAGAAAATGAGATAGGTATAAACTCTAGTAGCTCGGCGACTTGTTACAACTGCGAGGTTTAGTTAACGAATTATATTACTGAACATGGCTCTCCACAGCTCAACCTGGTGAACAATGAATAATTGGGTTTAGTCCTTTTGAAGGTAAATTAACGAACCTGTCGTTGCAAGCAGCTTCAGATCTCATTCAATGAAGCTCAATACTGTATATTCCAATCGAGCAATCGAGAGCAAGCATCATCAAATGTACTCCAACCTTGATCGGCTACATGCATGTGCGGATGCGAACACGGCAAACAATTTATTGACTCAATTTCAATGTTGAGTTCAGCCACCGAATCAAATTGTCGGGCCACTTAATAATGTCCTCTGCAGTAGTTTTTAAGCTGTTCTGCGTTTGGAGAAATCAAACATCCGAGAAATATCTTTTTAGATCTTCATAACCTTCGTAAACAATCGTAATAATATCGTGAAAGCTTGCTTTCTAGCGGCCACATCTCAATCACACGTTGTTGAAACTACGACACAAACTTACCGCTTATTGGGCTTTTCAGGTCATGAGTGACTCACTCTTTAGTTCCTTGTTTCATTAATAAATATCAGCAGCTTTTAGCTATATTCATTTTACATCCATATTTCCTTTCGCGGGCTCTGATTCAAGAACAATCCACCACACAAAAGTCTGTCATCATCTGTTGTTTCTTGCAGTTGCTTCTCAAACGTCTCCCGTTTGAGTTTCATTAGTTTGTGCTTCAAAGTTAATTCAGCCGATCGGTTTATTAAGGTCAGGAAATTAATCATATGTTTTCGCAAAAACATATTTCCAAACAAGCCATAAAAATATTTGATGCGTTCATTCAGTTGGATTTTCGTGACAACACACATTGAAACATGATCTCCGACATATGAGACCTCTAATTTAATTGGTCAACTTTGAAAAATGCGATCAGGTTTCCGCTTGTAATGAGACCTGTTCATTCTAAACTCGACCGTTTCTTTAAGCGGGATATATATTATGTTTGTTTCACGTGCAGTTTAGGTGAAGTTCGACTGCTTCCTTTGTGCTGCCGGAAAAGTTTCTCTACGTACAGTACGTGTTTGTAAACAATGTAAGCAGACGACTTTACACCAGTCTGTGGAATGCGTAGCGACGCCGTCTCATTGTCTTGGAATGTTTCCATCCCTGTTCTTGAAACAGTTGTACGTTTGGAATGGAAGAGGTCTCAACATCAATTGTGTTTAACTATAATTTCAATACCACAAGAAATGGAACAGTCAGGCCAGCGATCGGTCAAGTGAGAGGTGAGCACTGCTAAACAGTTTGAACACGCTGTCCACAATCGTGGACAAAGATAGTCTAGCAATCAGGACTTGAAAATCGCATCGCATAATCCTGTTTTATTCGCATGTAAACCGCAACAAAGAATAATTGTAACTATCTTTCAAATTGCTATCTTAAGTCAGATTCATTTATTTAGTGATTACATGTAACTGTAGAGAAATAAGAAAATTACAATTAAATAAAGGGTTGTAATTCAGTTACAGCGTGTACATGTTTGGATATGAAACATTTTCTTTAATTCTTTCACTTTGCCAATTGCAAAGTGTTCGTTAAGTACAATGTAGAGTAAATACTGCGAGGCTGCTTTTCTAAGGCTCCACTGGTTCAAACAGGAAAATCTGTAGTTGGACTACTAAATAGTGTATACGTAGAAAACTAATTCCGGCAAAATTCCGATAAAAGTCCTGCTGGAGAACTCGGTTTTTGAAGCAAAATTTTGGTGGAATAGCTTCCTTCGAAAATTCAGGCCGGAATTTTCACTTGAATTTCAGCTGGACTAGTAATCTGTAATTCCGGCGAGTCTGCCTTTTGGTTGAGACTCGAGGCCCGAGGGTAAATTGTCAAGGGTGAGGGTAGTGTTTTGTTAATATCGGAAAAATTGTTTCCCTGGACCCTACCCTCGACATACTACCCTCACCCTCAACAATTTACCCTTGACCCTCGACCAAAAGTCAGACTCGATTCCGGCAGAATTCCAACCTCCATTTTCACGCTGGTATTCCGGTGGAATGCGCTGGAATGCCGGCAAAAATTCCGGTGGAATTCCGGCCTGCATTTTCACTGGAATTCCACCTGGAAGAGGCTGAAATTCTGCTGGAATTCAGGCAAAATGCCGGCAATAATTCCAGCGGAATTCCGGCCTGCATTGTCACTGGAATTCCACCTGGAAGAGACTTTATGGCCATTTCTATATAGGCCATTTATGGCCTATATAGAAATAGAAATTATTATAGAAATTATTCAGCCTTTCTCTTTGGAACATGGTTGATTTTTCCCCAGAACTCTGCTCCCTCATCGCTTTACCTTCAAGCCACAGACGAGGTCAAGTGAACACTTTGTGATATTCTCCAGTGTTTTTTGTATCTATATATTTTTTTCTATCGTGCATATTGTCTGGAACAGGGTGCCTATATTTCCAATGTTTGTCTGGAACAGGGTCGCAAATTCACCTTATTTTCTCTGGAACAGGTACAGCGTCTCAGTATGGAGGTATATCTATGACAAAATTCAATACTCAGTAGTGAAATAAAATCATCGAAATCAGGAATGCATCAATCCAAAGAAGCATGGCAACAAGCCGATTCTGTAAATATCCATTATGCAAAAAGGCAAAACGCCAGAAGGCAAAACCCTAAAAGGCATTATGCAAACAGGTATCACACAAAGAGGCAAAACGCAAACAGGTATAACGCAGAGAGGCATCAGGCAAAGAGGCAAAACGCAAACAGGCATAACGCAAACAGGCAAAATGCGAACAGGCAAAACACAAAGAGGCATAACGCAAACAGGCAAAACGCAAAGAGGCATAACGCAAACAGGTATAATGCAGAGAGTCATCGGGCAAAGAGGCAAAACGCAAAGAGGCATAACGCAAACAGGCAAAACACAAAGAGGCATCACGCAAACATGCAGGCATTACGCAAACAGGCAAAACGCGAAGAGGCATTACGCAAACAGGCATATCGCAAAGAGGCATCACGCAAAGAGGCATCACGCAAACAGATATCACGCAAGCAGGTGTCACGCAAATAATTCTCGTCTCCAGGCCACTCGCTTTTGCCTTGTATGGAAATCACGTGACCAAAATTAAGAGCACTGGGACCGACGCAGGCCAGAAGGATCGTGGGCTCTTTCAAGCTTGCGTTGGCTTGCCCATACTTGCCCGAGGCAGCGCGAGGCCTGTTTGGGCATGAGCCTTCATTTCTTTTGGTTGGCGGTTACACGACTGACTTTACAAACGATCAAATCCAAGATGGTGTTCGAGTGGTCTATTCCTTCTTCTTCCCCTCGGGAAGTCCTTGTTCAATATTTGAGGAGAGCTCTTATTGAGTTATTACGACAGCAAGAGAATGGAGTCAATAATGATTATGTATCCTTTTGCCTCGAACAATTGATTGACCTCCTTTTGAGAGCTGAAATTGTTTACGAACAAAGTCCACAGCTGGTCTCCATACTTCGAAGGGCCTTGGCGATTACGGAAGTCTCCCAACATGAAGTTCAAGCTAACACAGCTGCTGTTTTCCATACAGGTCTACCAGGCCGACCAAGATTTGAAATACAAGCTGACAGCTTGAAATTCCTTTTGGAATTTGGCTTTAAAGCCACTGAAATCGCAAGCATGTTGTCGGTTAGCCTGCGAACAATTCAGAGAAGAATGGCAGCCTTCAACCTCAGAGAAGAAGTGCCCCGCTACACTCCCTTGTCAGATGAGGAACTGGAAAGAATTTGCAGGGCAATTACCCTGGAATTTCCAAACTGTGGAGTGAGGAGAATGAGAGGTTTTCTCTTGGCGAGAAATATCCGGGTGTCATGGGAACGAACTAGGGAAACAATGAGGAGGATAGACCCCGAGGGTCTTCTTCTAAGGTCACTCCAGCTCAACATTGTCCACCGAAGAGTGTATTCCGTGGGAGGTGCACTGGCATTGTGGCACATAGATGACAATCATAAGCTGATAAGGTAAATTTGAGAACCATTTTATTATTTTGGGTTCCTGTGAAAGCTGACCACCAGCCTGGCCTGGAGGGGGAGGGGGGTGGGGGTGGAGGTGGGCAAGTGCCACTGTAAAAGATGTAATGTAAATGTAGCATGTAATGTAAATGTAAAATGTAAATGTTGTTTATAGTGGTCATGCACTTAGCTTCGAGATAGCTAGTTTAGGCATGCCACTGAAACACAGGAAACAAATAACTTTAAATGAACATAACTCTCAACTCACTCATGCCCTTTACGCCTAAGTGGCATGTAGGGCAGCAACGTGTTCCCTCCACATCTGGCGGTCCCTTGCCATGAACTTGATGCCCTCCCAGGTCTTCCCCATCTCCTTTATTTCTTTCTCAATCGTCCGTCGCCATGTGATCTTGGGGCGACCTCTCTTTCGTTTCCCTTCTGGCGTCCAGTGCATAGCGGTTCTTGCAATGGAGGCTTCTTGGCGAGTGACGTGGCCAATCCACCTCCAGCGTCTCCTCATCAGGATGGTAGCCATTGGTTCAGTTCCACACCGTTCAAAGAGATCTTTATTTGCGATTACATTAGGCCAAAAGATGCGTAAAATACGCCTAAGGCTCTTGGTGTGAAATGTGGAGAGTTTTGTTAGATCCTTCTCCGTTAAACGCCAACATTCTGAACCATACAGAAGGGTTGTGAGGACGCAGCTGTGATAGAGCTTCAGCTTGGTACAAGTACTGTAAGTGGAGCAGCGCCATACCTTATTCATCATGTTGAGCGAGTTCCTAGCCTTGTTGAGACGGCTCTGGATGTCCAGGGCAGTTCCTCCATCTTTACTGATGATGCTGCCGAGATAGGTAAATCTGTCTGTGTACGGAAGTTCTTCATTATCAATCTGGACTGGTCGCGTGTTGGTGGTGTTCAGCGCCATAATTTCAGTCTTCTTGCTGCTGATGTTAAGGCCAACTTGCTTAGCAAAGGTGTTGAGGCGTTGCGTCTTCTCTTGAATGTGCGTGTGGGTGTGTGATAGTAAGGCTAGATCATCAGCGTAACCCAGGTCTTCCAAGTAAGAGAAAGGTGTCCATCTGATGCCCCTGATCTGGTCCTCAGTGGTGCGATGCATGATCCAGTCCACAACAAGGTTGAAAAGCAATGTGGACATGACATACCCCTGTCTGACACCAGTGTGAACTTCAAATAAGATGTCACCATCACCAACACAGCAGGTAAAGTTGTCATAGAAGCTTTTGATGATCTCAGCAAGGTGGGAGGGGATTCCATATGCTCGTAATATCTTCCAGAGGCTGTGCCGGTGCACACTGTCGAAGGCTTTGGCAAAATCTACAAAGTTGACATAGAGAGTTCGCTGCCATTCAGTACTCTGTTCAATAATATTTCTCAGCGTGAAAATATGATCGATACAACCCCTTCCTCTCCTGAAACCTGCCTGTCGCTTGCGGAGTTTATCGTCCACAGCCAGTGATAGACGCTTCATGATGACTTTCGCTAAGATCTTGCTAGGGGTGGATAATAGTGTAATGCCACGCCAGTTGCTACATTCAGAGAGAGCTCCTTTCTTTGGTATCTTGATAATGATACCCTGATTCCAGTCATCAGGAATTTTCCTTCTGTCCCATATGGTGTTAAAAAGTGGTTGCAAGATATTTGCAGTGGTCACAGCGTCTGCCTTGAACAGCTCAGCATTGAGGCGGTCTTTGCCAGGTGCCTTGTGGTTTTTTAGGGATTTGATGGCTGCAATGATCTCTTCTTTCTTCGGTGGCCCAGTGTCAACATCTAAGTCCTCCTCAGCTTCTGGAATATCAGGCTCCTCTTCTGGTGGTGGTCTGTTGAGGACTTCCTTGAAATGCTCTACCCAGCGTGCTTCTTGGTCTTTTTCAGAGGTGAGGAGCTGACCTTCTTTATCTCGTATGGGGGCATTTCTGGTGCCATTATATTTTCCACAGATCAGTTTAGTGACTTTATAGACATTCTTCTGCTCTCCCTTTTGCGCCGCTTCCTCTGCTTCTTTTGCTAGTTCTTCCATATATGCCCTTTTGTCAGTTCGGATCTTTCTCTTGACACGCTTGTTGATTTCTGTGTAAGCCACTCTATACTTCTCTCGGAGTCTGGCTGATCTACTGTCGTTTATCTTCTTCTTCAGCTGGCGTCTCTCCTCTATAACCTGCCACGTGTCTGGTGTAATCCATTCTTTCTTTTTTCTAGTCTTTTGTATCCCCAGACAGGTTTTACTTGCTTCATCAAAGATGTTCCTGACTTGCTTCCACTGTTGGTTTACAGTGTCTTCGTCTTCATTGTCTTGCTCATCTATGTTACTTAAGGCTTGGAATCTGTTCCTCAGCTGTAGGACAAAAGCATTCTTAGGCCTTTGATCTTGTAATCTGCTGATGTCATATCTAGGGATGCATTGTTTGTTTCGTCCAGCTGCTCTCAGTTTCAATCTCAACTTTGCAGTCACAAGATGGTGATCGCTGCTTGCATCAGCCCCTCTTCTTACTCTTACATCAAGCAGGGAGCGGCGCCACATGCTGTTAACCATTAGATGGTCTATTTGGTTTTGATCCCGCCCATTTGGGGATATCCAGGTGAGTTTGTGAATGTTGTGATGCGGGAATAAAGTTCCACCGATGATCATGTTGTTGAATGCACACCATTCTACCAGCCTCTCTCCATTATCATTCTGCACTCCACATCCTTCTCTTCCCATGACCCTTTCAAAATTCATGTTGTCTGAGCCCACCTTGGCGTTAAGATCACCCATCACTAGCAGGAGGTCTCGACAATGCACGTTCTCAAGTGTTGCTTGCAGTTGCTCATAAAAGGCTTCTTTATCTCTGTCGTTGCTGTCATTAGTAGGTGCATAGCACTGTATGATGGACAAGTTAGTCTGCCTGCCCTTAAATCGTGCTTGAATAATCCTGCTGTTTACTGGCTTCCACTCCGTTAAGTACTTTTCCATCCCTTTCTTCATGATGATTGCAACCCCTTCATGATGTAGATCATCTTCTCTCCCAGAGTAGAGAACTGTCTCTCCTGTTGTTGTCTTCATTCTCCCAGATTTTGTCCATCTACTCTCACTTATGCCTAAGATATCAAGTTTGTAACGCTTCATTTCAGCAATGACCTGCGCCATCCTTCCTTGCTCATACATTGTTCGCACATTCCAAAAGCCAATCAGTGTAGTTGTTTTAGTGCTGACGGCTCCTGTTGTCGTGACAGCGGCTTCCTTTCGGCTTTGGCCACTGTCAGTCATTCGAATCCTATTACCTGCAGCGTTTCTGGTGTTTTCACTCTCGGCATTCACTGCTGCCCATGGCATGGATTCCGGAGGCTCGTTCTGCACAGATGATTCATGTAAGTTACACGTTGCTGTTTCCGTAACAAAGGCTTTTTACATGACAGGGTTGTTAACCCTGTGCAAAACCCCCAAGCCTGGAGGACCGGTAGATTGCTCTTTGTCTGGCCCCTAACCTTTGACCTGTCTGGCATGGGTGACCCTGACAGGACCTCGAGAGGTCCAGCCAGCATAGCTCTCAGGCTCACTGGAGCACGCAAGCCCCCCCACCACAGCAAGGTGGCAATCTTATTCGGGGAAGAAAACATGGTTAAAAATCCCAACTGGTTGGAGGCAGACCAGTTGGCTATATACAAAGCGTGATCGAGGATTTGAACTCGGGACGACCGTGAAACAAATCCAGCTAGTGGCAGGGTGGAGGGCTTGAACCCGAGACCTCCGGATTACAAGATCAGCGCCCTAAACCACTCGGCCACGCTGCCTCCTAGTATACATCATCCTTGATACTTGTCATGAGTGGTGAATTTTGTCTAGTATGAATTGAAAATCAAAATTGACAATCATATATTGGACTACTGTAGTGGAAAGTGGAAGATTGGGTGGAATTTTTAAGTGTCTGGGTTGCAAAATGCAGCTAACCATGGTCTCCCAGTGGGACACCCCTACCTAAAATTTTCACTGTACCTCCATGAGGACACTGACCTACATTGTACTTATGATAGGTTTTTTACCAGCTGATATGCTTCCCTTTTATTATATGCATTTGAGCAAGAACTTTGTACTTTATTCTTGACTCTGTGGGAAAATTTTAATTTTTAAATTCAGTTTTTAAATTTGGGGTGTGGATTAGCTGCAGTAATAACTTGTTTTCTAGCTACATGTATGCTTATAGTAAAACAATGTCTCTTCATATTATTGGAGGCTGCTATAAATTAAAAACAAAGTTTAATTTATATGGAGGTTAATTAAAGTTAATGACATTGTCTTTCAAGGTTACAAATTGGGTAGTTTGCTTGACTGATTTTACACTCAATTACACAAAATTAGATTTCATTGTCCCTAACATAAACTCCTTACAAGACTTGGTGGCTTTTTTTATTAGGTGGAATTTTGTTATTCATGGAGCTATTGATGGTGCGACACGCCGTATTATGTATCTGTGTTGCTGTAACAACAATAAAGCAGAGACTGTACTTGACCTGTTTGTCAGGGCCACAAATCAATATGGCCTGCCATCAAGAGTTCGTGGAGATCAAGGAGTAGAGAATGTTGATGTGGCTAGGTTCATGCTAAATCACCCACTCAGGGGCCCAGATCGAGGCAGTTTTATCGCTGGTAAAAGCTGCCACAATCGAAGGATTGAACGCCTTTGGAGGGATCTTTTCACAGGATGCACATCATTCTTTTACCATACCTTTATGGACTTGGAAGGTCAGGGCTATCTTGATATTGCAAATGAATTACATTTGTTTGCTCTTCGGTATGTATATCTATCTCGGATCAACAAGCATTTGACCCTTTTTAGAAATGGTTGGGACATGCATCCATTATCCACAGAGGGCAATAAATCACCAATGCAGTTATGGTTTTTGCTCAGACCAGGCAATGCACTTCAACAGAATGACTTGGCAGAAGTGGTAAGCAACAATTGAAACACTTACATTACCCTGGTGAAAATCTTTTTAAGATCCTTGAGGATTTTTAAAGATCTGTGCAAGGATCTTTGTGGATCTTGATGAGGATCTTCAAGGATCTTCATCCATATCCTCAAGGATCTTAAAGGATCTTGTAAAATTCTTGCAGGACCCTGCAAGGTCCCTGCAAAGATCCTTCAGGATCCTGAAGGATCTTTAAAGATCCTGAAGGATCCTTTAAGATCCTGAAGGATCTTTGCAGGGACCTTGCAGGGTCCTGCAAGAATTTTAAAAGATCCTTAAGGATCTTTGCAGGGCCCTTGAGGATCTTTACAGGGTCCTGCAAGAATTTTAAAAGATCCTTAAAGATCTGAGCAGGAACCTGGAGGATTGTAACAGGAACATGAAGGATCTTAACAGGAACCTGAAGGATCTTTACAGGAACTTGAAGGATCTTAACAGGAACCTGGAGGATCTTAACAGGAATATGAAGGATCTTAACAGGAACCTGGAGGATCTTAACAGGAATATGAAGGATCCTCCAGGATCTTGCTTTAGAAGTCCTGCAAATATTGTTGTGCTTCATTATGGGATAATTTTAAAAGATCCTCTTAGATTTCTTAAGGATCATTAATATTTTACAGTGAGTGAGATTAAAATGACTGCTCAGAGATTCAAAAATGATATCTCATAAAACTCTTTATTTGCATCTAGACAAAATAAGTATAATAATAACAAAAATAAAAAGCAGTGATTATACCTTTGCTTAATATATAATTCCAAGAGTATTTTTGAAATATGGATATGTGATGAAGTATAAAATGAATTTCAGGTTAAAATGATTTACTGCAGATTTATTACCATAATCCTCAAAGAAAAATACTGTTTAAGATCATTTTGACCTGAAATTTGTTTTCAAAACATGAGTGTCTCAAGGTCAAAATCAATCTGTTAAAAACGGTTTGCAACAGTAACTGTAAAAAGTAAAAATCGTAAAGGCAACCTCTGCTCTTGAGACATGTTGACATTGAGTTGTTTGTAACAGTGCCAAAATTACAAATTTTACCAGACAAGGGAGAAATATAACATTTAATTATAATTTATAATAAACAGAAAAGATTATCATTTTTGCATTTCCCCCACGCTGCCATTTTGAATTTTATGCTGTCATTGCATTGCCGCTATATTGTTAGTAAGCAGAAGTTCTTTTGTGTGGGCAATGTGTTGCCGTGAAAAAATCCAAAATTGAGGCGTGCGGGAAATTTAAAAGCGATAATCTTGTCCGTTTATTGTTTTAATTAAATGCCACTTCTCCGTTGTCCAGTAAAAATTTGTAATTTAGGCATTATTTCAAACAAATCAATGTCAACTTGCCTAAAGAGCAGACATTCCCTTTAAGTTAACACTGTACAGCCTCACAAAGCTAACTTGCTTTTCATTTCTTGCTTTGGCAATCATGCCCTTTGTTTTCATTGCAATATAAACAAGAAACAAAGAAACAAGGGCAAGAGAATTATACAATACTGCACCTAAATGCATTTACTGAGACACAAACAATGGTTAAAAGTAAATATGGATTTGTGTCTGGTTCAAGACCAGTTACATGCAAAACAACAATTTGTTCATGATTTTACCGTACTCACTCTACTTACAAGTTTTCTCATGTGAAAAGCATGTATAGTGGCTGCCTTTGAAGTTATTTAAAATTCAAAGCTGTGAGTACATTTTCTAGTCACATCTAAACTGATGTCATTAAAATGATGGAAGTATCACCTCATACATTTTTTAATTATCTTTCACTTAGCTTATTGTTTAAAAATAATTGCTCTGTTGATGAATGGCTTCTTCAAGCCCTTCTGCTTCAACACCTACAAGAAAATCACAAAATTATTTGATTGAAAGCAAGCATAAAAAGTCTTAATTATTTCCTTCCCCTTCCCCTTTCCTGCTTTTAGCGATCACCCGGAAAAAATTCCTCTGAAAAAATTTTTTCATTACAGAAACACTTTCAGATTGACTTCTATCACAAGTTTTAATGCTAAAATCTTTCATATAAGCCATTATTAAGACAATAATAAATATTTGTGGACAAGAACGAAGCATATGCATTACAGAAATTCAAAATATCAACATCAAACCGACTGCATGCACTGCAGCTCAGATCACCGAGCAGAATGCAGATGATTACAAGAACGTTTATCAAAACTATTACTTAAAGAAGCCTTACAATACTTTCTTCTTAACTTACATTCTTTCTCAGAGCTGAAAGATGGTTATTTTGTTGCTTTACAGGGCTGCAAATAACGGCCGGTCAACGGACAATGTCCGTCCAAGATGACTATTTGTCCAGACAAAATTTCGGTTTGGCGGTCATTTTGACCGGTCAAGTGCAAAAATAACTAGAAAAATTAATTTATTTGCATTATTTTTTGAAATTATAAGCAGTTAAATCATAAAATATCTTAGCAGCTTGCAGTCACAAAACGGAGAGTGCAGACCCGGGAGTGCAGATGAGACGGTCACGTTCTGCGGCTTTGTGAAGTTTTAGCTGTAACATACGCTAAACGGACAACAATGAATATCGCATCAATCATCGTCAAGTATTTAAACACGCAGTTACAGTTTCAGTTTCAGGCGGGCCGAAGCTGGAATTTTTTGAAGGATCGGTAAATCCATTTAGTGAACAATTGACTGCAAAAGCCATCCGATAAAATTAAAACTTTTGCTTCAGCATGAACATGTGAATAATTGGCTTGCGTGCAGAATTTCACTGCTTTGAAATTATCGATATTTTGACGCTTTTGAATACATTTCTTGGCTTCATTTTAATTGAAATTTAATTCGAAACAAAGTTTATTTCAAGTTTCTTTCATTTTTCAATCTTTAGTTCGAAATTTTTGGCTTTTGAGCACGAACAGATTTGACATGCTGGTGGTGTTATCTGATACGCATCTTGCGGAGAGATTTTGCTTTTTCGTTGCGCACAGTCTTACTTTACCGCTTTGTTTTGAGTTGTGTTTATCGGTTTAGAAAATTACTTTCACCAGTGGTGCTTTAGAAAATACAAAGGAGTATTTTCATTAACAATGAAAGTAAAAGGTTGCCAGTGTTCATTTTGTGGAAGGAATTCTGCAGTCAGGCTCGTCTCTTCGCGCCACTGCGATTTGTAAATAAAGTTATCATAGATCTCAAATTACCGTTTTTCTGCACTAAGATAAAATACTACAGTGCTATTGAATTATTGACAGTTTCAGTTGAACAAAATGAAAACCTACCTTCTACCAGAGGTTTTAAGATATTTCAGATTTTCTACAAAGTCTCGTTGTTTTTGCAAGCTTTTAAAATGATGACGCGCAGAGGTGAAAAAAAATTATGGCGAGTAGAACGTAGTCTGAGGCCATTGCTTGTGGAAAAAAACCGAAATGCAAATAGCGAACATATTTAGTGACACTTTTATCGATTAAAACTTTTATGTGACGAATTTTCATGAGCATATTTTTGGCTTAATAGGTTATTTCTTCAAAAGAAATATTTTCAATATTTTGACCGGTCAAAAACGAGACGTGACCGAGCTAAAATTGGTTTGGCCGGTCAATAAGACCGGCCACTATCCAAAAATTATTTGCAGCCCTGCTTTGTAAACATCATTTCTCCGTAAACTGTTCTTCTCTTCTGACCGTTGAAATCACGCGCGCATGTGAAGAGCGTTGCATCATGGGATAGAGAAACTCGTTCCCAGGTTCTTCTCAGCATTCAAAACCAATATGGCGGCTCGTGAGCATTTCCACAGAAGAAACTCTGCTTTTTTACTCCTTTCAGAGGCTTTTCATTTGCTGGAAAGTTTTCAGGAATCATTAAAATAAGTGCATGGAGGTTTCAGGCTTTTTAAATCTCACAGAAATGATATGTGAGAAAGCTAGTCATGTGGGAACTTTATGAAGACATCACTGTTCTGCATGAAGCTTATGCGTGGCAGTGAGATGCGATTGTAACCTCTTTTTCATTCAAGATTGATCATTCCAAAAGGTAAAGTGACTGCTTTGGAAAGTGTGTTGTTTCCACAAGAAAAACTGAGCCTATATCAGCAATAACAGTCCATGCAAGCTTCTCGAAGATCAAGCTTAATGAGCTTACAGTTTGTACTTTGTTTATGGAAATTTATTATACGGCTACAATAGTACACGCACTCTGATTGGCTGATGAGCGGGCAAGATTTTCTTGTAATGACCGGGCATTATGAAAATTTTTCTTGCCTTAGCTTTTTATAACTTTTTAAGGGTCAAACACTTGTAAACACAGGTCAGTTTGTTTTGTGAAAATTAAAGTGGTTAAATTTGCCCTAGATCTTAGCGTAATGAAGGCAAAAATTGCCTCATTGTCAAAGAAACCGTTTCTTCTGGTTTGGATCGCATGATCTCAAATGACCTCTTGCGCGCGCAAGCGGATATTGAAAAATGTTTCCCTTTTTCAGCGATAAAAAGGCCATATAATAAATAACTTATTAACCTCGTCTGTTCCGTCATTACAGGGAAATCCCAGACCTCGGCCTTGATGTATTGACCTCGCTATCGCTCGGTCAATACATCAAGGCCTCAGTCTGAGATTTCCCTGTAATGACCTCACTCTCGGTTAATAAGTAGTATGTAACGTGATTATGGCATCAGGATGATTAAGTTCAAAATTTTAACTGCCTGAATAGATAGGTAAACTATGTATATTTTTTTTATTTTTCATGGAACAGCAGTGAAACTTAAATTGCTGAATAAAATTGGAAATTATGAAATACAAAATTACTGTAGATCTTCATTAGAGGTTCATCTAGAGATTCTTGTAAGACCATTATAATTAAGGACCCTAAGAAAGATCTTTGAAAGGATCCTTAAAATCTTAGTAAAGTCTTCATCATACCATTGAAAAGATCCTTGAAATGACCCTCTTCAAATTCTTCTTTAAGATCCTTTTGAAATCCTTAAAGAATATTAAGGATTTTGAGAAAGATCTTTGAAAGATCCTTGATAAGATCCTCTTATGATCCTTGTAAGGCCCTCAGCAAATTCTTCAGGATTCTCAAGGATCCTGAGAAAGGTCTTTGAAGGATCCTTTATAGGATCCAAATAAGATCCTTGCAAGTTCCTCATGAAATCCTTGAGGATCTTTAAGGAACCTGAGAAAGATCTTTGAGGGATCCTTGATAGGATCTTCTCAAGATCCTTGTAAGATCCCCATCAATTCCTTGAGGATCTTTAAGGATCCCGAGAAAGTTCATTTAAAAGATCCTTTTAAGATCTTTTTAAGATCCTCACAAGATCCTTGAGGATCCTAGAAGATCCAGACATTGAAGATCTTTAGAAGATCCTTGAAAAGATCTTCATAAGAATCTTGTAAGATCTTCATCATATCCTTGAGGATCCTTGAGGACTCTTATAAAGATCCTTGAAAGGATCCTTTTAAGATCCTGTAGGATCCTAATAAAAATTTGGAGGATCCTGAAGGATCCTTGAAAAGATCTTTGATAGGATCTTTGTCAGGAACTTCATAAGATCTTTAAAAGATCCTTCTTAAATCCTTTAGGATCCTTGAAGAACCTAAAAAGATCCTTGTTTTCAAGGATCTTTACAGGAACTTTGCAGATCTTGAAAGATCTTTAAAGATCTTTGAAGATCTTTGAAGATCCTGCAAAGATTTTCACCAGGGTTTATTGCATTTTCACTGTTTAGCCCAGGCAGTAAATTTCTTTCTCTGCAAATTATGAAATATACACTACCCCCCACCCCCCCCCCCCCAAAATACCCCTTTTTCCCTGAAAATAAACCCAACTGCAACTGTGACTAAATAAAGACCTATCAATAATGGTAATTACCATTTGAAGGCTGCCAATAATTTTATCAATGTAAATTTCTTTGCACCTGGCATTAGCTGGTCTATTTTTGTATTCTTCTGCTGGGTATACCACGAATATAATCACATGTAGCAAGGGGGTAAAATATTATAAGGGCCTAGCCCTAGGAATGCATTTATGGGATAACTGTTGTTCCAGTTAAGAAGGGGTGCTGCCCTTTACTTTTTTATTCCCTATTTGTACAGGGACCATACAAATAGAAGGGTTTGTATGTTGTGGATCAATTTTACCTTGGGTACAATTTTGATATTTTCCTTTCTTCAGGTTTATGTTTCTGCAATTTATGGTAACAAACAATAACAATAAATAATAATAATAATGAAAATAAAATAATAATAAAAATTATAAAAACAATATATAATTATAATAAAAACCTTCCCAAAATCCTTTGCAACTGAAAAATCGTCAATGCCAAATAACTTGGTCAGTTTGAAGCCACCAGGAGTACAACGTCGTATAGAAATAACTCTTAACAATAACCACTTCTTGTATAAGACGTAGGGCGATGACGTCATTAGTCACGTGACATTGCTCTCAAGTACGTTTTTGCTCACTGTGACGAAGATATTTTGTTACTGAAAAAGCAGTCATTGCAGTTTGAAGCACATTGATGTGAGGCATTTCAGACTGCCCGGGTACCGAACAAAATATAAATATTAAGGGAGCTATGTACAATTTTCTAAAAGTGGGAGTCTGGGTACAAGTGCGTATCTGGCGTTGCACTAAATGTGAGGAAACAACAAATTACATGTTGGTAGATATTTATATGTTAAGTACATTTTTATCACTTTTATTGTTATGACGTCATCGGTCACGTGACCAGAACGGACCGCATTTTTAAATTCGCTTGAAAACTTTTCTGGGATCTCCCTCTTAGGATTTTTTTAAGCGAAGTTGTAGATTTTTAAATAGTGTTTTTAAAAATGGCCATTATTACTTTTTCCTAAAAACGTACGGCAGTAAAAAATACAATTGAAAAGTTTGTTGGCTTCCTACTCAGCGACCATTTGGGGTAGGAATAAAAGAAAATTTTGCTAAAGGCAGGAGTGCATGCTCTTTATGATGGCGTTGTCAGTTTTTTCTTATTTTAATTGCCTTTCGCGAGGATGGATTTAATTTCTTTCAGACGAAAGGAGTGGGACTGGGGAGATGTTAAGTAGCTGCCCCTCCCCTCCCCCCAACTGTGAGTCTCCCCAACGGATTCCCCGTGGTCCGTATTGCGGGCTCATGACAAGAGCATTTTCAAAATGGCGTCTAATGGCGACTAGAAGAGGGAATCTAATGGAGTGAATTTGAGATATAGAGGACAGTTTTTCCGATGTTTTTCCTTCTTGACGCGATCAAAACGAGTCCCCAAACGTAGGGTATACCTCCTTTATTTGTATTCCCGATAAAGAAGAATATGGAATGAGTAGAAACGTGCGAAAACGTGGTTAACAGAAACTTACAGGGACCTGAGGTAAGCGTTTCTCATTGTACAATGATTTTTTTTAGACTGGTTAAAGCTTATGTCTTCGACGTTTATCATGTTTATCAACTTAGCTTACTGGAATTAAAGCCGAGCTCGGCGTAAAAAAAAAATAGATAGTGAGAACGAGGCGATAATATTAAATGGCAGTCATTTCGTCGAGGCATGTAACTGTTGGTTATGTTTGTAATCTGAATTTTAAGCTACTGTACTTCAAATTAATAAGAATCGCATCCTTTCATTGTTTATACGTGAGGAAATGTTCCTCAAAATATTGACCAAGTGGCCATTTCAAGCCACAAAGAAAAATTACGTCAGGGAAATTTGAAATTACTGTAACACCTTTGATGTGATACCTTTGAAATTGGAAGAAACATTTCAACTCAGTGTGATCTCTTTTTTTAAGTTAGACTAGAGACTACTTTCAGTCAACCTGGTAGCTAATCTAGACTTCAATTATTTAAACACTAGTGCTACTCACATTTTGGAATGCCTCATTGGGCATGTTTAATAAATGAGACCATTTATTAACTTAAAATTTGTTCTTCCCATGATGTTTTATTGTATTGGTAAACATGGATTTACGTTTGTTTTGCATTTTGTGGTCTACAGGTAATTTTTGGGACTAATAGAATGCCTAATGTTTTGACAGGATTTGCAGTATTCAGAACTGAGGATATTCTGGATTACTGTTGAGTTAAACTATGGATTATAACAAGTTCAGGAAGTTGTTGATCTCTTAGTTTTGCACATAGTTATGTGACAGTCAATTCTAGAAATTCCCATCCTTCTCTCTACACACATTCATTACCTGAGGCATTTAAGATCTGCTTTTTGACCAGACATTTGTCTACTTTATAAAAAAATCTGTTTGATATTTTTTAATGCCTGTATTTTCAGTTGTTGAATGACCTTCGGTAGCATTTTGAAGTAGCAAATATGAAAATTCGTGAGGCCTTAAACTTAAGCAAGCCAGAAAACCCTAATCCCAATACAAAGCTAACTGCAAGCAACATGATGTACCATTGGGCTAACCGGTGTACTATGTACATGTAGGCTAACCGGAATCTTATGTAGGCTAACTGGAATGGCCTGCATGGCTTGCATGTTTCATGACACATAAGTGCCATACAAGCCAGAAATACCTAACTCCAGTAATAAACATATAACCTCAAGCTACCTCAGCTAACTATACTCAGGCTAACTGGAGTACTGCTTAGGTTAACCAGGGAGCTTTTTAGGCTAACCAATGTGCTATTTGTATATAGTGGAATGGCTCTCATGACTTGTTGGCTCACACTTTGTCAAGACCCAAGTTTTTTTTTTTAAAAACTCATATGGGAATTAGCCAAGTAGTAGCTGTAAATTTGATTTTTCTGTGATGTAATGTTTTGAAATGAACAGATTACAAAAATTTAGCTTTAGGGTCCAAAACATTTTTAAACATTATTAAAATAATCTGACATTTTTCTGCAATAATTAATGAAAGGAGGGGTGCAAAGAAAATTGATTTCTTCCTTGCCTGACCCAGGTAGACTGGGCAAGGTGAAACCATTATAACCTTACCCAAAGTCCCATGTTTCTTTTGAAACAACTACAACAAAAAATAAAAATCCATAAATGTAATTTGGCTATCTAGCAAGTGGAAAAAATTATTGGATCCAATAGCCCAACATAAAAGCAGCCAGTTTTTTTTTTCACACACTGAAAAAGGCCATTTAATTTTAATATACAGTCTGCATCCTGGAAAATTGCAATTTCATCAAAATAAATAGTTTTGTTAGTTTTGTTCTATTTACAGGTGACTTGAAGACTTTGCAAGGGCATTCCTGTTAGTCAAAATGAACTCAAAAATACACCTTGTGTCAATGTAATAAAATTGCAACATGATTGACTCCCACATGTTGCCAGTTTAAACCCGAATATACTTTAGTGATATTTATAGCTAGTTATATGATATAAATGCCCAGAACCCAATATGGCTCCATTCTGGGGTTCATGACAGAAAATTTTTTTTCAATAAAAACATATAACAATAATGAAATAACAGAGAATTAACATCATTAATTATTATCGCAGACCATAAATTTTAATCCAGGTTAAGTTAATGTGTCAAGTTTTTTTGCAGCACAGGCTTGGTTCCACAAGGTGTGATTCCAAAAACTATCCATACCTCCCCTGAGGATGGTTCTTTGGTTTGGACCCTCCCACCCCCTGGGATTTCCAGTGTAGCTTCATACTTTCTTTTAAAAATTTGTGTTATTGAGACCCCATCCCCCTCAGAATTTCCAATGACCATCCTTGGGGTGGGTATGGATATTTTCTGGAACCGCGCAATGTAGGCATTTGCTTATGAAAGTAAGCTGCAGATTGATCTGATTGATACACACTAAACTATTTTCACATTTACCTGTTTTCTGTGGGATATATAATTATATATTGTTTTTACCGGTTTCACTTGTAATAATAATAATAATAATAATAATAATAATAATAATAATAATAATAATAATAATAATAATTATAATAATAAAACAAAGGAAAAATTTCATTGTACCCAGAGTAAAATAATGAACCACAAGATGGAGTTGTGGAAAACCGGGTTGGGACGGTACATGTACGCTGTAACATTAATTTATTTACTTAATTCTGAATTCATAAGGGAAGGATTGCACATTATGGAATCAACTGGTCAGGTCCTTTGCCAGAGGTAGACAAAGATGATTTAGCAGAAGCTGTCAGTGTACCAAGAATTTCGTGCCCTTTGAGTGATGAAGACTATCTGGAATTAACAATGGAGCACAATCCCCTTGCCCAGAGTGAAGCATTTGGCACTGAGATATATATCCGAGTTGTAGAGTACATTTCTCAAAAGCTGGGATGTAACACAGGATTCTTATGTTATTAAAGCAGTGGTTAAGTGCCAGTCAGAACAGCACATTCAGACTAACACAAAAGAACTGAGGAACCTGTTTGTGTAATGGGGATCGAATCTCAAAAAACAACCAAATTTGCAACTTCAATAATAGGCAAGTGAAATCTAGGTAAGATAATGACTGCAGAGTATTTTGAGAAAAAAAGAACTTTATTTGCAACTAAATGATTCATTCATTTACTTTCCTCCAAGAATTACTCGTCATATTTAACAATCACCAAAAACGGAAATGCCAGAGTGAACTCAATGTGATAGCAAGACTATCAATAGATTAATAATAAGTATGAACACCAACATGTAAAGTTTAGCATTGCTAGCAATGGTTTCCAGCACCTCCCACCACTAATACCTTGATGGATCAGTCCTACCACTATTTATTTCATGATGCTATAATATTTGTCACAAATAAATGGCCATCACTTGCAAGAAACTTGTGATGTTTATGATGTAGAAAGTAACTATGGCAACAGCATAACCTTAAAAATACATCCTAAACTTGAGCATTTTGAAAAACGAAAAAGGAATCAGCAATTTCCTTTTTACTACCCTATCGTTATTTGTATTTTGATGTAACTTCTTGCAAAGTTTTAAAATTAAATTGAATATGCAAGGTGGCTCCACATGTTTATCACTCCCTATTTTTTTTAAATTTTACAAAAGGTCTTTACATACTGTTCATAACACAATCATAAAAAAGCGATCTTCAAGACATTAAAGCTGGTATAAAGGTTGTATTGTTGCTATGGTAACCAATATCCAAAAAATATGCACAATAAGAATAAATTCACAAATTTTTAGAGCTGGAAAGTGCTGGAAACCATTGCCAGTCACTCCTAATCATTTCAAATATATTATAACTTCTCTTTTACAATGCCTTTTAATTTTGAAAACAAAGGGAATGATGATGCCCCCATGGGGGAGGAACTCCCTGATAAAAATGGCAAGGGCACTTGTTTAACCTTTTAGGGTTGAAATTTGTTGATTGGTGCCTCATAGGGTGGTAAAATATAAAATAACTAGACCTTAATATGACAGGGTTAGCTTTTATGGTATTGAGGCAAAAAATGTCAGGAACTATGTACTGTTGATTTTTGGCTACCTCTTAGAGGTTAAAATTAATTTGGGCAACACCCACTTATCAAGATTATGGCTCCTGGTTCTTTTCAAAATGACTGACAAGTCTGCCATCATTTTTTCAGGGGAATCCCCTCCTAAGCCTGGTGATGTTGTGATCACTTCACTGTATGTGTCAAAATACTCAATTACTGCTGAACAATAACTCAACCTAAAATGAAACCAATATGAACACTGCCATTTGTTAGGCTAACCACCATTTGTTCCAGGATATAATCTTTGGTATCTACCCATAGATATAATTTTGAGAATCTCTAGGGAACAAATACATGTAAGGCAAACACAATCTCTCTATTCAAGTTGGCTGTCACATGAAAAGTGAGTTTTTTTCTTTAAAGGTTTCTATGAGTTGAACTTTAACGAAACCGGATTAAAACACTGAAAATCCAGTGCCCTCAAAACGAAGAGCCATATCCATGAAGTCACTAAACTTGGCCAGAGAAGAATGAACTGTTGGCAGCCTCAAATAACCAAAACATGCTTGAGCAATGGGTAACTGATGCTGGTCATCATCAGGCAAAAATGAAATTGACACCTTGTGGGGAATACTCTGACCAGGACCAGGAGGAGGAACTTGATACCCAGTTGAAAAATGCAAGAGTGCTTTCAACCTACAGCCTCCTTGGAAAAACTCTGACTTTGGATTTTCAGCGATGTACACATTGAACCACTCATAAGCCTGTGCTTGAACAAAATCATCTGGCACGTCTGGGCGACTTAAGCATTGCTCAAATTCCTCAGGACCAAACTCTCCATTCTCTCCATTGCAGAGCAAGCTCATGCACACATCAGGATTTCGCCTAAGAAGTGTCAACAGACCTACAGATTCCATACCTGCACCAAAGTCATCCAACTCTTGCTTTCGGCTCCACAGAACCTCTTGTTCCACCATATGGGATACCAGGGTTGCTGTAACAATAAATTCCTGTAAGTGTTATTATTTTTGCCCGTTCGACTGATTGCAAAGTTAATACATGTGTTTTAATTTCTTCAAACTTTTCTTTATTGTATGTCTTGTCTCCCTGTTGTTGCTTTTAGTACAAGTTTCAATTAGAGTACTACTCAATTCAATATCTTGTAACTATGAGAAATAGTTTCCTAAAGTTCACTTGTTATACTTTTTGAATAAAATTGTGTTTTCTGACTCATGATTGCTTATAACAACAGAGAATAAAAGCAATTCAAGGAACTGGTTATAAATGTTGATTATGTCATATATGTAATTCATTTAAAACTGCTACAGTTGACCCTCTCCCTGTGTTGGTAAGAAAATAACATCACAAACCTTTGTTTTGGAGAGTAACACAGACTTCATTTGGCCAATGACATGCTGATATTAAATCCCACACATGCTGATCAGTCAGGCAATTGGAAAGGTCATCGGCTGTCTCACATTCGTCGAGCTCTCTTATCAGGTTAACCATTGCTTCAGAGCCTGCTGTTAATGGAATGTCCTCTTTATTAAGGTGGATGGCCACATCCTCAGATTTTCCAACCAAGTAGTAGTAGACTGCAGGACAGAGGACAGGGAAACCTGGACCATGGTGAAGCAATGAATGTCCTAAGACCATCCCTGCAATCCTGAACAACATCAGCTTTGTGGAATCTTTGATGGGAATTACCCTGTCTACCTTTCCTTGAAATAGACGTTTCTTGATTTGATCTAGGGCAAGTTGAAAAAACTCAGCCGAAAGTGCCCCAGCGTCAATGCCTTCTTCACCCTCAAATGACACCAAGTTTCTTTTTTAGTCTCTCCTTGTCATTGAAGCCTTTCTTGTAGAATGCCAAGATGTGGCACCAAATGTTTTCGCGTTCCACAGTTATGTTAATTTCCTCTGTAGCTTGTGTATTCTCTCGATATTCTCTTAATACTTCTTCCAGTGTTTTAGTAGCAGGTTTCCTCACCAGCTCTTCAACTGCATCATCAATTGTTGCACTTGTTCTTGCTACCTCTGACAGTGTATCAGCTGGGACACTAGGAAACATCTCTTGTAAGAATGCTAGCTTACCACTAGAAGAAGTTGTACTTGTGCACGATGGGACAGGTTGAGAGGTTGCATGACCAGTTGGTTATATACGTAAGCCAGGTTCAAAGTCAGTTTCCTCAATGTCACTTGTTTCATCAGACATGAGATCAACTGTACATGTAGAAGTACTGGTGCCTGCTGGTCTTGCAAGACTACATTCAATTGACTGACTGTGAGCCCTCATATCTGGTAAAGAAACTTCCTTGCCACAATGTACACAGGTTACTCTTGGGCTTTCTCTGTTATCTTGTATCACTTCCAAATTTAAGTCAGTCTGTAATGGCCTCACATACAATATTGCTGAGTTGATGGATGATCTCAAATCTTTGATGCTATAGCCTTGGGACCCCATTGGAATTGGAGTGATTGGTCGAATGCCTGCTCCTCCACCAGTTGACCTTAAGACCTCAATGGCCCCTTGTTGAGATTGCAGTTGGGGAAATTCTTCTTCCAG
Source organism: Meandrina meandrites (assembly GCA_963693305.1). NCBI lineage: Eukaryota > Metazoa > Cnidaria > Anthozoa > Scleractinia > Meandrinidae > Meandrina > Meandrina meandrites. The sequence goes on along the minus strand of OY855911.1, from coordinate 17,659,221 downwards.
CTTTTTAATGAAGTAGGCATGATCACCATTCTTGTTAAATGCTATCCTCTTTTTCCCAAGGCCAGCACTCTTCAGCTGATCTAAGCGATCTCTGTTTGGAGTAGCTTCCTCATTTACAAGAGCCAGGACACAGATGTCATGGGTCCAAGTATTGTTTGGAACAAACAAAGGCCCTGGGACGCTGCGCAGAATATGGGCTGCTACGTATTCCCCCCAGACTTGGAAAACACCTCCTGTTATATGAGTTATAATGAATTATTAGTACTTGCTCAGAATTATTCACATCACCAATGGACAAAACAACCAACAACAACTTATAGATCACTAGATAACTAAACTCCTTGTGTAATAAAGAACTTAGCTAACATCAAATACAGACAACAAAATTTATAGTAGTGCAAAGATAACATTAATTAATCATTATACAAATTTAACCATTTAATCCCCAGAATCAACATATAAATTCTCCTTGCTTGTCTCAATACATTTCTAACAATTCTAGCAAATATTCCCTTGGCTAATAATTTCATATTTCTCCTCACTTGTACTGTGTATGAATATTATGAGAAATTACATGTTCATCCCTCATGGGCATCAAAGGTTTCAAGTAGAAGAAAATAAACAATTATACAACATTGCCTCTGTTAAAATTAGTGTAGTTAATGAAATGGAAAATGCAACAACAATAAGCATGGTTTGTTGGGAAATATGTCGTTGCCCCAACATGGAAAACAAGCATAATTTGCATTGTTTTATCAGCATTTCATGGGATACCCACAGCAATTCCATTCCCTTCCCTGGGGTGTGTTAAAAATATATATTTGAAGAGACTCATCAAATGGTTGATTTGTCTAAGTATATTATGGGGTTATTCAAGCAACAAAGAGAGATATCCTTACTGTGGATATGTGAAGGGGCTACCATTTTCAGGTATATGAAAGGGTTATCTTTTCTGTCAAATGGTATTTCACTACGTAAAAAACAATGTTTAGACCTTAACACAACATGCCTCCTGATATAACATATTTTTGAGGGAACCCCCTACCTACCCCCCTTTCTCCCTCCCCAAGTTCCCTTCTTTATTAAAAATCAACCTCTGTTGCTCATAATAAATGAGAAATTACTTCTTGAAATACCAATAAAAATATTATAATAAGAGTCTATATTTCAACAGTTAAAATTAGCTTATCATTAACATCAGGTAACATCAAATGTTGATTCATATTTTCGGAAGTGCTAATGAGCATCGCAGATGAAGGGGTCATTCACGAAACATTTCGCAAAACAAGAACAAAATCAAAGCCGTTAAAAAAAAAAAAACACTTTTATAGTTCACAGATATTACACTGTCAAAACAGATACTCTTAAATATGTACTAAAATCCAAGGGAGCTAATATTTTGAATAACCTGTGATTGAAATTCAAGAAAATGCATGGAAATTTGCAGTGCATTATGTTCTCTTATGTTTGTGAAATTAGAACTGAAATTTCAGACAATTTGCCTTTAGTAGAAGGAAAAATAGTTTTGTAGTATCAGATAATCACAAGCAGCGATAAAAACTACGCAGAATGTTCAGGAGCAGTGCCAACACCATTGGATGTTTTCCCGCCATTTTCAGAAATTCCTACGGCCACGGTACGAAAATAAACCTTTTCGAATTGATTTAATCGGAACAAGGAATAATTCATAACAAACAGCGAATAAGTGATTATACGCCTCTTGATTATATATTTTTTTCGTTTACCATAAAAGTACAGCGTCTGTACTACCAGTATTTTATTTTGTCTCGGCTGTGTAAAATATAAATACGCCGAAGTGCACGTGCTTTTACATGTCAACGTCTGCTATACCTAATTTAAACCCGAATTCTTACCTGAAATTTTCCGCAACTCTTTCAGGTCTGGAAGGCTGTTCCGTTTGTGGTTGTGGTTGATCACCAAGCAGGCGAATGGCCTCGTTGAGTAGGGAAGACACCGAAGAGGCTTGCGAACTTCCAGCATTGCTCCCTCCTGCAGCCATTTTCACAGAAGTTGGGCAGTTCGGTCACCGCTGACTTATAACGCGCAGGCTCTGGGGACATTATGTTCATTTGCGTAATGCCTCTTCGCGTTTTGCCTATTTGCGTAATGCCTGTTTGCGTGATGCCTATTTGCGTTTTGCCTCTTTGCGTTATGCCTATTTGCGTTTTGCCTCTGTGTTTTGCCTGTTTGCGTTATGCCTCTTTGCCTGATGCCTCTCTGCATTATACCTGTTTGCGTTTTGCCTCTTTGTGTGATGCCTGTTTGCATGATGCCTTTTAGGGTTTTGCCTTCTGGCGTTTTGCCTTTTTACATAATGGATATTTACAGAATCGGCTTGTTGCCATGCTACTTTGGATTGATGCATTCCTGATTTCGATGATTTTATTTCAACTACTGAGTATTGAATTTTGTCATAGATATACCTCCATATCTCAGTGATTCGTCCCCCCCCCCCCTGTCAAATTTTCGGGAATTCTCCCTCTCTGGGGAAGGAAAGTGAATACATTTTGGGTTAACAATGGGGGCCTGACCTGTAAATGGGCAGATCTTTTGTTGGGCAGAAACGAGTATTATTCTTGGCTTTACTTTTGTTCTTGTAACTGAAACCTTGTAGTAATGAAAACAAATATGAACTCTTTAAACAGGAAATGGAACAGGAACAGGAACAGGAACAGGAAACTTTAAGAGTGCAGTTGAGGGGTACATTATTGGATCTGTTGAGACAGTTAGAGAATTTGGACTCAGATGGATTAGACGCTGCTGTATTTAGACTTGAACAATCACCTTCTCAAAGGCTGAAGGGGGAGTTGTTGCATTTTTTTTTCTAAACACACGAATGTCCGTGTCCACGTATTTCTTACAGGTATGCTAAGCTGTTCCCCAGTTGACGTTGTCACCATGCGACGTTTAGGTGCCGGCTGCTTTCCACCTTTAGTGCTGGAGCTTGCACGACTGTTGTTGGGTGGTCTAAATCCAAAGAGTCTTCTATGTTCTTCGACAACTGGTAGCCCAGCTACCTCGTGCCACAGGTGCGGCAGGTACTGCACGTGCCATAGGGGCCACATGTGACGATCCCTGCGGACGATTTTCCAACTGGCTGACTGCGTTTAGCAGATTCTCAGCACACGTTTTAAGCAAATTCTTTGTTTCCTCATCACCCATAGTCTATGTGAAAGAAATGTAGGGTTATAAAACACCAACAGCAGGCGATCTTTTCTTTAGGCATCTTTATGATATTGCATCAGTCAATTCCACCTGTGCCCATCACCCCCCTTGGACAAAAAATACCCCCCCCCTCCCAGTGGGCATTGGTTCACCTTCTCTGTCCCTGTGGTGGGGAATTTGTTTACCCCAGGCAAACCCACACATAAATTCAAAACTGTGTGCACTGCGGCCGTTCGTGACAAGGTTTCACATACGCATTTAACAAAGCTGGTGTGAGAAGAGAATGAGAATCAACTATTGTTTAAATGACAATCACACCTCAGGGCATCTGGATGGCATATCTGTGCCCACCCAAAGGGAATTTGTCCAATTCATTAAAAAAGAAATGCCATGGGTAGCCAGGGGGTGGGGGGTGGGGGGGGGGGGAGGCATGGGTACAGGAGGTGGAACTGACTGATGTACAATCGGGAGCCCTGGCATAATATAAGGACTCATGTACTTACACTTCTGTTTTGTGTAGCTATATCAGCAATTAAATTTTGGCCATTACAAAAACATCCTCTCAATCAAGACTATAGCTTGGATAGTAAGAAGTTAGAAGTTGTCAATTATCACAAGCACCTTGGAGTCACTATCTCTGAAACATTATCATGGGATTACCACATCAACTCCATCTGTGCCAAAGCTAGACGTGTATTGGGATTGATTCGAAGGGCATTTGGATTTAAGTCTCCAGCGGCGGTTGAAGTGGCTTTTAAAACCCTAGTTAGACCATTACTGGAATACTGCTGTCCTGTATGGAATCCTTACCTGGTCAGTCATGTCAAATCAATTGAAGCAATCCAACGAAGAGCGACAAAACTAATATGCGGATCAGATTTATCCTATGAGCAAAGACTTGATAAACTTAAGTGGCCTACACTTGAACTAAGAAGAAAGTTCCTCTCTTTGGTGCAAGTGTATAAGATAATATTTGGACTTTGTGACATCGATGCTGCTAAGTACTTTGACATAGTACGCGAATCTCGTACTAGATCCAATCACAAGCATAAATTAAGACCTAAGTATGCCCGTACTAATTACTTTAAGTTTTCCTTTTTTAACAGATATATAAATGACTGGAATTCGTTGCCGAGTGATGTCCTCGAGGCTCAATCATTAAGTTTATTTAAGAAAAAGCTGTTAAACCATCTAATGTTGTAGTAATATGATTATATATATATTAATATTACTTATCTTATTTTATTAAATTGTAACTAGCTTTATCTCTTTGTTTATTTTAGCTTTATTTAGGAGAACAGCTTTTATATGGGAATTCAGTTTCCCCCTGCTGTCATCCTCCCATTAGTTTTTATCATCATCATTATTATTATTATTATTATTATTATTATTATTGACGACAAGCCGACAGTGTGCGTGTGCGGTGACGCCTTTACAATCGATCATGCAATGATTTGTAGGAGAGGCGGATTCATAATTCAGCGCCATAACGAACTCCGTGACCTCGAGGCTGACTTGCTTAAGATGGTCTGTAGTGATGTCGAAATAGAGCCCGTCCTTCAAGAACTGACTGGAGAGAGGCTACCAAGCGGCGCTAACACAACGCCAGATGCTCGCCTAGATATACATGCCCGGGGGTTTTGGGAGAAGCAGAGATCCGCGTTCTTTGATGTGAGGGTGTGTCACCCCAACGCGGATTCCTACAAGGACCAAACCCCCAAGCAGATATACCGTAACCATGAAAATGAGAAGAAGAGGGCTTACGCAGACAGGGTTCTTCAAGTAGAACAGGGAACTTTCACTCCATTGGTGTTTACATCCACCGGAGGAATGGGCGAGGAGTGCAAGAGGTATCACAGTAGGCTTGCAGAATTAATCGCCGCAAAGAAAGGGGAGGATTACGCAACAACGGTGTCTTGGATCAGATCAAAAGTCTCATTTGCGATCCTCCGATCCGCCTTAATCTGCCTAAGGGGATCAAGAACTGTAAAGAGAAACAGGAACATTGACATTTATGATATGGACTTTCAAGTAGAGAATTCTCGTACTGCAATTTAGATTGAATATTTTTAATATATAGTTCTTCTCTTATTGTTGTTCTTGAAGTCGCTTTTACTATTTTTCTACATTTTTTAAAGACACTGTATTATTATGTAAATAATATGTTTATATACAAAGTTCTTACTCGAATAGTCAAATCATCGTAATTCCTTTAGAAATTGGTTAATATACAAAGTTCTTACTCGAATAGTAAAATCATTGTAATTCCTTTAGAAATTGGTTAATAAATTATTATTATTATTAATTAAAAAAAAAAAAAAAAAAAAAAAAAAATTATTATTATTATTATTATTATTATATTATTATTTTTTATTATTATTATTTATTTTTCTTATATATCTTATCTTTTTAGTTGTAAATGCTTTTTGTTTGGGGAACCTTAATAAATAAATAAATAAATAAAATTATTTATCATTCAATCACTAGTAGGGCAACTGTTTTCAATTGAACAATAATCCCAGTCATTATTTTATACCAACAAAATCTACCCTACTCTTTACAGTAAGCATGTTCCTTCCTTGCTCCAAATGTAAACAATGAAACATTTACTCTAACTATCGAAATCTTTACTTTTTTCTCTAGTAGTATTCTTAGAAATCCGTGGTTATCCGAATGACCTTTCTTTTCTATTGTTTGTGTCCGTTTTATCCGAGTTTAAGAGCATTCGATGCATTGGAGATATTACACAATAAGACCTCTAAAGAAACATGCACCACTCTCATGAATAAATCATATTCTAGGTACATATATTAAAGTATAATTACACTCAGACTTTACCTCTGCTTTTTCCTTTGACGGTCGCTCCACGTGTAAACTGAAGGGCCCGCGGTAGTGTTTTGTCAGTGGATACAGTATACCAGCAAAGCATCTTGGGTATGGTGATCGATTTAGAAGGAAACTGATCGATTTGGAAGGTATCGAATTTGAAGAGTGTCTGATCGAATTAACCTAATCGATTTAATGTGAACGATGTAATTTGCTCGATTTAGAAGGAAACTAGTCAATTTGAAAAATAGCCGATCGAATTAACCCATCTGTTATGAGAAATGGCATTCGATTTAGAAAAGGTTTGTTGATTGAATTGGAGCTATGGTGTTCATTTTGGAATGATGACTCTTGATTTGTGATGTTGGATTTTGACAGTATAAACGCGCCATACTTTTCAAATCAATACGCTTCAGAAGCCTAAAATTTCAAACGTAAACAGGGCAAATGAAAGAAACTTGAAGGAAGTTTTGTTTTAGATTAATTCTCATTTCAAGATGTAGCTACTAATGTATCAATTATCATATTATCATATTATTGAAGCCGTGAGATCCTGCATTATTCATGCTAAAGCGTAAGTTTAATTTTAGCCCGACGGCTTTTTTCAGTCAATTTTTCACTAAGTGGCTTTACCGATCCTTCTAAAAATTCCACTTAAGTTCGAAGCAATATTGTACATTACCATTTTCCTGTCTGAAGTCTTGAGAAGCTGCATTAAGTCGTGATCAAGTCGGTGAATTGTGGTCAAAACAAAAGATTGCGTGACCAGCTAAAAATACTTATTTCAATGAAGACGACAAACAATAGACTTATAACAATAGAAAATAGCATTGGCAAATATCCTCTGACAATGAAGATTCGCAGCAGCTTTTAAGCATGTAAAACTAAGCGATTCAATCGATGAATAGCACAGATCTTTGAAAAATACCTACCTTTAGTTTGCAAAAGGCTAGACAGGCTAAATGACGAGCGACACGTGAAAATAACACTTCAGGATCGAGAACTGCTGACGCATTCCTATCCAATGACGTTTTTTATCGCCCACAGCGAAAAGTATTCCCTTGACAAATTAAAACAGTCCCTTGAGAGTATACAAAAATGTCGGTCAGAGAGTGCCAACCCAAATGCTCCCAATTCTTACCATTTTCCCTGTAACCAAGCAAAACAGTCGAAAAAATCATATTTAAAAGTTCCAGCGATTTTTTATTTTTCAGAAATTCACGAAAAATTGAAAACGCGGTCAAAGGTCGTCAAAGTGCAGGTTTCCTTCCAATCAAATGCTCGAAATATGGTGCGAGGATGAAGCTACGGCAAACTCATGAAATAGCTTCAATTACCGCCAAACTTTACAAAAAGACGGAAAAACTACTAACAAGCATCCCTAACTTGTAAAAAATCCGAAATTTGTTGAAATTGTGATTTTGCGAGCCATTTTATCAACCTCGTTGACGAGCGATTAAAATGGTGGCAAAATATAGGTCATGTTCAACAGCATAAAAATACCCCTGCATGGTACCTAATTTTTCGATACTTTTTCTTTACAGCCCTAAAGTATCATTATTAAACAATTACCATGCCAAGTTTCAGGGTCAAACTCGAAAAGCTTCCCGCTGAGAAAATAAAAAATATCTCAAATGACAGAAGATTTATTGGCGAATTTGAGGCTACGCACCTTCAACTTGCCGATAAAATTCGATAATTAATTTTATTTCTGTCGATTTATGTTTTAGACCTCAAAAAATATCCACTGGTATGTCAAAAAACACATTCAGAAGTTTTAGAAGCCATTAAAAGTCAAATTTGAACTGAACTGTGCTGCCATGTCTGATGATCTTATCATCGCATTTTATACACCTAATGTAAATAAACGCTTTGACATATCAAATGTGAGAGATTATTTCCCAAAACCTTCTTAAACATTTCATAACAACATTTAAGTCATTTTAAGATCGTTAGAAAAATAGCGGTATGGTGTTCTAGATTTAGCAATTCAAAGGACTGTTTTATCCAGCTGAAATTACATGTATTTGAGATTTCAGTACGCCGTCACCATCTTCATGCATTATCGTTGCTAGAGGGGTCAAGATGTCGAGAGGTTAATTTGGTAATGTAAACTGTCATATACTGGAAGAAAGCAATCTCGAACTTTGGTGATAACAAGTGTTAGTGTTTATACAGTGTACTGGCAAGTTCAAAACAAATTTCGCCTAAATAATTTGCAAACAAGAAGCGAAACTGTCCAACCGGGCCAAGCACAAAATGCATTGCAAAATAGTCTCAAGAATACTCAAGAAATAGTCTTGAGAAACATACCATAACTGGGCGCACATCCATCTCAGTGCCACGTCATTATCGTTTACACCATCTCAAGCTTTCTGTTGCTGGAATTTAGGGCCATTTAGTCGATTTTCCATACGTCTTACATAGCCATACTCAATACTTCAGCATCGCGGGTTGACATTCGAAACTCGAATGAAATGTCACACAACCAGATGAGCAGTCATGTCACGTGGACACTTCCCTCGCGAATCTTTTTTTTTATATTTCGCAAGTCTTGAAGTAATGAAATATAATAGAGAGCTTTTTCATTAGTTGTATTCCTAAGCGATTGTTTCTCGTTCCTGAATGGCTTTTTGTATATAGCCTTCATCGCAGACAGTCTAAACAGCCGGTATAGACTATATCCCTTGGGGGACTCCCATATGAAAAGGGGGGGGGATGTTCGTCATCTCGCTTGTAGGTGATTTGTACTAAATTATAAGAAATTATTTTCAAGGGTTTTGTTAGTGGAAGAAATGCATCATGACAACTATGCCAAAAGAAGTGTGGGCTCTCAGAGCAGCCACGACGTCTTAATATGTAATAACCAAAAATGGTCAATTTCGCATTGGCTAAACGGCGCAGCGAAGAGGCGGGGGCGGGGGGAGGGGTTGCTACCTTCATATGTCCCTGCTGGATGTGTTTCAATTTTTGCACCTTCTAGGTATGTGATGGGGTTACAATTTTGGCCTTTTACTCTAATTTGGGGTTAATGAATGGAGGAAAATTATGCCGTCATATTTATATTCTGTTGCGCATCAACATCAAATTGTTTCAAAATGTGCGTAAATAAATACGCAGCGAACTTTTTGAGGTCTGAGATGGGGTATATGTAAAGCTAGTCAGCGAACTTAGTTATACAATGCCTGTACTTGTTGACACAGCCTTTGTATGGAACGATTATTTCGATCCCAGGGTTCTTGAAAATGTTTTAGCCCGTTTTACTACAGACATATCTAGCAGGTGATCAAAATGCCATAAAATTCTGGTTACAAGCCTCCCCCGATTATAGGCCCATGTGCCTGGAAACAGAAAAAATGCATCCGGTTATAAGCCCCCCTCCCCCCCCCCCCCAAAAAAAAGCCCCCCTCTCCTGGGTGCCAGTAATGAACAGGGCTAAATGTTGCTTTATTATGACCTTTTTAACTAATAAAAGCTTATTTCGATCAACACTGCCATGGCTCGTTTCGAAACGCTTTTTTATTCCGCTTGTAAGCGTCCCCCCGGATATAAGCCCCTCCGGTTATAAGCCCACTCAAAACTCCTTATGAAGTTGTGTAAGCCCAGGGCTTATAACCGGAATTTTACGGTAGTAGCGTTATAGTGTACAAGTAGCTTTCATATTACATTAAAGAAACGAAACTGTCCGACCCAAATTATGAAAAGTTTCTGATATTTTAATGAGTTAGGTCTTAATGCAAACATTTTGTTTCTTTGTAACACCATTGATCCTGCTGTATGTCGATCAGTCTGTTTCATATGAGAGTCCTTTCCCCCTCTCCACTCCCTGATCTGGGCGAGGGAAGAAGACCTGAGATTCAGTTGTCTGGAAAAGACGTACACCATCAGCCCCTCGGGACCATTACATTTCCCGCGCTGCGTTGGTGTCTAAAAACCCATACCTGTTCTTTTACGCAGACACTCTTTTCAAAACCCGTGACAAGCGGAAGGAACGTCTGCACAGGAGGATGAACCCTTAGCTTCCTCGTCTGAAAAGCTCAAATTTGCTACCCTATCTCAGGCTAAGTTAAATTGTAAACCCAATCTCAGACCGGAAGTGACGAGGGTGTCTTTTTTTTTTTACCGCAATATTGCTATTTATGGCTATTTATGTACACACATTTCAAAACAATCTGATTTTGATGTGCAACAAAAATTCAACATTCAACGACCCTAGATTAGACTTAAAGACCAACATTGGAACCCCATCACATAGGGGCTGCTCGTAGTCTAACGGGATCCCATTCGACGGGACATGTGAAGGTAGCAGTGCCGCCCTTCGCTACCGCGTTAAGCCAATGTGTGATCAATTTTTGCTTTAATATCACATAAAATGTCTTGAGAGCCCATCCTTCTTTTGGGTAGCTGCCATGATATCTTTCTTCCACTAACAGAATCCCTAAAAATAATTTCTTATAATTTAGCAGAAATCATCTTCGCAAAGGCATAGTTTTGCTTCTGGAAAGGTATTTACTGACTAAAAGCAGCTTTATTTTAGTTCCTAAACCCTCATCATTTCTTATTTAACTCGTAAAGTACCCTCGCTTCAGTTTGTACAGCCCTTGTGCGGCCTGTGCGCAGCCGGCTTTCCAGCTGATCAGGGCAAAGACAAGGCTTGTTTTGAATAGTGCACTGTAGCCACGGAAAAAGCCACTTAAAACAAGAAACATGCAGTTGCTGAGGACTAAGAATGATCTAAAAGCCCTCTGTCTTCAAGACTTGCGAATTTCGCAAGGGCAGCGTGTTCATGACATGACTGCTCATCTGGTTGGGTGACATTTCATTCGAGTTTCAAATGTCAACCCGCGACGCTGAAGTATTGAGTATGGCTATGCAAAATGTATGGAAAATCGACTAAATGGCCCTAAATTCCAATAACAGAAAGCCTGAGATGGTGTAAACAATAATAATGAGGCACTGAGATGGATGTGCGCCCAGTTATGGTATGTTTCTTAAGACTATTTCTTCAGTATTCTTGAGACTATTTTGCAATGCATTTTGTGCTTGGGGTTGGACAGTTTCGCTTCTTGTTCTGCTTGTTCGCAAATTATTTAGGCGAAATTTGTTTTGAACTTGCTATTACACTGTATAAACACTAACACTTGTTATCACCAAAGTTCAATGTTGCTTTCTTCCATTATATGACAGTTTACATCACCTAATTAACCTCTCGACATGTTGACCTCTCAAGCAACGATAATGCATGAAGATGGTGACGGAGTACTGAAATCTCAAATACTTTCAGCTGGATAAAACAGTCCTTTGAATTGCTAAATCTAGAACACCATACTGCTATTTTTCTTACGATCTTAAAATGACTTTAATGTTGTTATGAAATGTTTAAAAAGGTTTTGGGAAATAATCTCTCACGTTTGACATGTCAAAGCGTTTATTTACATTAGGTGTATAAAATGCGACGATAAGATCAGACATGGCAGGACGGTTTCAGCTCAAATTTGACTTTTAATGGCTTCTAAAACTTCTGAATGTGTTTTTTGACATACCAGTGGATATTTCTTGAGGTCTAAAACATAAATCGACGGAAATAAAATTAATTCGAATTTTATCGGCAAGTTGAAGGTGCATAGCCTCAAATTCGCCAATAAATCTTCTGTCATTTGAGCTGATTGTATCGCAGATATTTTTTATTTTCTCAGCGGGAAGCTTTTCGAGTTTGACCCTGACACTTGGCATGGTGAATATTTAATATTGATATTTTAGGACTGTAAAGTAAAATTATCGAAAACTGAGGTACCAGGGGTATTTTTATGCTGTTGAACATGACCTATATTTTGCCGCCATTTTAATCGCTCGTCAAGGAGGTTGATAAAATGGCTTGCAAAATTGCAATTTCAACAAATTTCGGATTTTTTACAAGTTAGGGATGCTTGTTAGTAGTTTTTCCATCTTTGTGGGAAGTTTGGCGGTAATTGAAGCTATTTCACGAGTTTGCCGTAGCTTCGTCGTCGCACCATATTTTGGGCATTTGATCGGAAGGAAAACCGCACTTTGACCGCATTTTCAATTTTTCGTGAATTTCTGAAAAATAAAAAATTGCTGGAACTTTTAAATATGATTTTTAAATATAATTATATCACCAAAGGGTATCTTTGAGCAAAATATGAATGATTAGCCAAATAGGTCGGTGACGGAGAGTTCTCGGTCCTAACAGTCAGCTGTTCTTAAACATGAAACAAATACAAAAGTGAAATAAAACTAAAATTTATATAAATATATATAAAAGTAAATGCAAATTGAAATGAAAGTGAATTGATAATGAAAAACTAAAAGAATTTGATTTCAAATGGAAATGAAAATTTTTGATGAGCCTATAGGGCTATCAATTAGTCATCTCCAAGCCCTGACTATGGTGGCCGACAACTGCCATTCTAAAAAATATAATAAATATAATACAAAAATATAATAAAAATCATTTGTGTTTTTGTTTTGAAACAAAAATAAAAACGTTCTTATTTTAAAATCAAAATAAAAGTAAAAGTGAAACAAAAGAAAAATCATTGTAAAAGTAAAAAAAGTTTTACTTCGTCCACCGACACATTGTTGTCAACTCATGGTAGTATATGTCGAAGTAACGAAGGCATCTGTCGCCAGTGCGAATACTCCATGCATATTGGGCAAAGTCCCTTTTCAAAAAGTCTAAAATTTCTTGTCATTGAAGACCCTGCTGGTTATGTATCTGGACATTTCTTCTTTAAGAAAGACGTCTTCTTTCCAACCATCATTCCGAAAGTACGCCGCCATCTATGTACCGTCAAACTGGGTACCAGTCCCTTGCGCTACGGCAGCTATCGACCATGAAAAAAAATTGGAACGGCAGTTTTCGGCCATAAGCCATGAAAACAAGTATTAATGTTTCTATTTTTAAATTTTGAACGGCAGTTGTCGGCCATGAATATATTAATTTTACTTTTACAATGATGCCTTGACTTCACGTAGTAGTAAATAGATTGGATGAAAAATGAAGTCAAAAACAAACTACTCACAGGTCCATATTTAATGCAGACATTTTGCCCTTTGGGCTTCTTCAGTGCAAAATACTACAGTGATCAATACTTGGCAAAAACTAAGCCGATAACAGCAATTATATATGGAAAAACTAATAGTTATTGAGATCAAACGATTACGTAATTGCAACAGAATAACATAAAAGGAATGCTAATGAATTAGTGAGAGTCAACAAGTTAATAGTTTACAGGATCAAAAGTTACGTAACTACAACAAGATAACATGAAAAGGATGCTAATTTATGAGTGATAGTCATAAAGTAAACAATTAGTACAAATTTGTGTGTAACGAGAAAGCCTAGCTTGAAAAACGAAGGGCGACTCTTACAGATGATGAATATTGAAGTATTGTTTCTTCGGTGTAAAAATTAAAACACTTATTTTCGATATTACGTAGCAAAGCAGATGATAAAAAATTAGAAAATTACAGATGATAAAAACATTACAGATGATAAAAAAATTACAAGGTGGAAATGTAAACAACGGGTACGAAAAAATTCCAGTGTAACAAAATCCTAGCGAAGAGTCCCTGAATAATTGCAACAATAATTAAACAACAGTTTCCTCTAAAATGAGTCTATAAACGGAATAAAAAAACCGTAATAAATTCCCTGATGGAAGCCCCTGAGTAAACCCATGCCAACAATAATAACAGGATCCCCAAGATAAGCCTTTGAACCACTATGAATTCAAATGCTGTTAAAATGCCATTAATTTTTCTTGGCACTTTAATATGATTTTCGAAGGAGTTCAAGGTTATAATAATCAATATTTTATGGTACAACAACTAGAATTTCATGGTTATGTACCTTTTTCCTAGCCATGAAAAAGTATTTAATTTTCGTATTCAACAAGTTAAAATTTTAGGGGATTTTAATGGCAATTTTAACTTGTTTTTCATAGATGAAAAATTTTCATGGGCCATGAAAAAGTCATGGAAGGTACAAAAACTAATGGCCATGATTATTTTTAATGAGATAATAATGCAATTTTCATGATTTTTTCTAGAAAGTATGGAACTTCTCATGAAAATACCATGATTGTCCCCAAAGGTGAAAAAGCCATGAATTATGCTAAGACAAAGAAAATTCATCCTTTTTTCTCAAGATTGTTAACATTAATACAGTAACTGCAAGTAATTACAGTTTCTGCTCATCCAATAACAAAAACAGAAGTCATACTTCAAACACTACATTGAATTATTAAGAATCTTTTATGTATGCATAGCATTGAGAATATGGATTGATTGAGCTTAAAAACAGTAAATGTAAATACAATGATCACAAAATGTGACTGTGAACACTTAATTTACTGAGAAACCTAATTTAAGTGTCCAACATCAGGGTTAACTTTCATAGAAGTTTGACAAAACTCCAGCTTATTAGTGGGCTAAATCTAATGAAGACAGAAAGCCTTTCAGCCCAAATTTGATGCGCTTGCAAAACTGGAGTAAAAGGGTCTTTTAAAGACCAAAAAACGGTTTCTTTTTTGTACTGTACTTAACCTCGATCGACAACATACACCATTTGCTTAATGCTACGAGAACCAAATGGTGCTTTCAATACTTTTAAGCATCTTCGTTAAGACAGGGCATCTGATAGGGTGCGGAAAAAAATAACAAATTATGCGGAAATTTTCAGGAACATTATGCGGAAGAAAGTGTTGATTATGCGGAAAACACGTTGGATTATGCGGAAAATTTTCGGCTCGCTTTGCTTGCCAAAAATCGCCTGTTTTCATGCAGCCGAAATTTAGCTGCCCCCGAAGCCGAGTGTCTGCTCACAGGCTAATTTTAACAAAAAATATTATATTCAGTATTTGGGCTTTTCCAGTTACCGGTATTTTCATTTGTATTTGGTATGTTTTGAAATTATCTTATCAATTATGTGATGTTCAAAGAAAATAACACAACCGTTATTTTGTTGGCCGAAGTTGATTTTCTTCTTATGCATAAACAATACAATTCAAGGTGCTACGTGATCTACTACAACACTGCACGTTGAACAAAATAACAGTCCATTATCTACATAGAAAACTCCAGGATACTGGTTCACTCAATCCTTTGCTGATATTAGACTTTCAACAAAGTCTTTCTTCTTCATTATGGCACGTTGCTCACAAAGGCCACTTTGCAGCCTCAAGCTCGCTTCACTTAATTCGTCGCTCATCTAGCCCGTGAGGTCAACTTGTGGCAAGTGTACAGCGAAGTGGGGATCCTTCTTCTTGGTCTCTCTGATGACAAATTTATCCATATACTATAGGTAATCACAGAAGAAATTTCGATGGACTGAACAAGAAGCGAATGAAGACAACTAGTGTCCAGGCCCATCACCGAAAGACCTGTGGAATGCCTGGAGGTTAAAAATTGCTCACGATCGAAGTGCCGTGTTTTCGTCGCTATTTTACGAGAAACCTCTTTTTTCTTCTTCCTGCCAAAAGCAGAAGATCAAGGTCTCTCATTGGCTCAACGTAATGACGAAAAGGCAAATGACATATCCATGTGGTCGCATCGGCCGACAATTCATTCCAAGCACTCGAGGAGTTCGCAAGGCTGTAAAACCTTCTCTTTCAGTTCTTATTCGCCATAGAATCAGTCACCCAAAAAAGTAAGTTAAAATAACAATTCTCCTCGTCTTTTTTTGCTGTCATCCAAAGAGATATGGGCTGTAAACATGCATGTTTGCAAGTTTTTGAAAATCGCCCTGTAATGCATTGCAAACCTTGAACGAACAGTACGTCATGTACCCGACAGATTGTGTCTCTAGTAAGATTCTACAGACAGCTCTGTAACATTGAAGAAAAATTTACAGCGCGGAGCGCGCTACCGTTTCCACTTAACCAAGATTTTTGACGAATTTCTGACACTTTTTTGACACTTTAACAAAAGAGCTGAACATCAGAGTGGGCGTAGACACTGTGATTGATATGTGGCGCGACGCAAAGTCTTGATCTATTTTGAGTTCATTAGTCTGTCGGCATGAAGTTCCATGTGATAGTTGAGTATGGCCAGGATTAATTTGTGAAGTTTTATATAGAAGCAGACTTTGTCGATGGCACCGTGCTAAAGTATTTGTGTTCTTCGCTTGTGGAGGATATCAGACGGACCTGCGGTAGCTTGCGACCTCACACGTCCAGCACTGCAGATTCGATACAAGGACGAAAATGGCTATTATGTGAATCTAAATGACGACGATACAGATAACTTTCAAGAGATGCTTGTTCGAGCTAGTTTGGTAGATGAAGGGTTATATATCAGAAAATACTTCTGAGAGTCAATGAGCTGAGTTGGACCATTGTGCTTGTGGTGTGTTTCGAATTTGACTAAAAGTTACCAGTGTGTTGTGTTGAATTGTGCGACGTCTTTTATTCTCATTGAGTTTCACGTTCCCTCAACAGTTTTGAAAGGTCCTCTTGAAAAAGATTTTATTTTTCGGTTACAACTTATTGACTTGGAGGAATAGTTTTAACAAATAGCTTACTCTGTCAGCTGTGTCATGCAATAATATTCAAAACATTATTTTTCCCATGACTTGAGTTAAAAATAGAAACTACGCACGGGCGGAAGTGTTCACATGTTTTTATGAAGATCAACAAATCAATAAATATTTCTGTTACATCAATTGTTCTTCCTCTTGTTTTTGTCTATTTTAGTTTTACTTTTTTGCCTCTTCTATCGTTAGTTTTATGCCTCGTAGCCACACTTCCTGTAGTACCCTGCTGTGTTTTCTGCGTGATATTGCAAATCGCTTGTCGAATTGCCACTTCCCTTTCATTCATTGTTTACAACTCTTTGATTTGATTGAAACAGTAGTCACATGTATTTTAAAAAAAATGTAACTAATTCATTTTAACTTACAAATTCTTTTAAGATTCATTTCCTGACTGCCAACGAACAACAGTCAACAACTCGGTAATCTACAGATCTAAAATATCCTGATCGTATTTTACATACACGCGTCTTGTTTGCGGGAAATCAAACGGTCTGATAAACTCCGCCCTTCAATCAAAAAAGTGTCAAAAATCTTGGTCGAGAGGAAACGGTAGCGCGCTTGGCGCTGTAAAAGCTAAAAAGAACAGAAAGAGAAACTGAAGGCCTTACCAAAATATGATTTTTTTGGGGGGGGGGGGGGGAGCAGAGGGGAGGGGGTGCCCCAGCAAGCAAAATTTGAGCAAATTTGGGCAAGCTAGCTGGAATTCAAGTTTCTTTTGAGCCCTAAAATCAGACATTGGTATGTTTATTTGGTATTGGGTGATTAAGATAAGCCATATGACATGACTCTGGGAGTAGAAGGGTTAGAGCTCTTGATAACCCTTACTTGCTTGTGAATGCAAAGAAAACAACGTGTTTTAGGAACCATTTTTAGGTATGCAATGTTTGTGAGCAGCTGCCAGATTAGAGGAAATAGCATCTCTATCGATCTGGGGGGTTTAAAAATCCAAACTTTCCTGGCATGGGGGGCATGCCTCTAGTCCCCACTAGAGGGGAACGAACATTGCTCGTTCCCTGAAAGGGCTTTGCCCTTTCAGAATAATTCTCCATCAGGTGGATGGGTCCCTTGTGGACTTGGTGGATCAGTCCACAAAAGGTTCTCAAGAGTAAAAGGTTCTCCAGAGTAAAAATAGTTAATCTGTTTACTTAACGTTTATTTTTTTATGTATACCTTATCTTTCAAAAGAAACATGCGTGAGAACAAGATAATGAAAACATGCATGAGAACAAGATAATGAAATTGTTAACCGCGCGGCCTTGGGCAGAGCGCGGTTCTTGCTCTGCACGGGATATATTATTATTAACCGTGCCATGGGCCGAGCGCGGTTCTTGATTTACACGGGATTTTTTTTTTTTTGTATTTTTTTTGTCGGTGACCAGACCCAAACCTCAGCTCGGCCAAATCGTGATCATGACTTTTAATCATGCAACCTGTGATGTTTATTTACCAAAAGCTGTTAAGACATTAATGTACGGAAATGTTATGGATATTGTTTTCTTTATTGTGTATAAAGTATATTTTCTTTTGGTGTTATCGAAGCGTTGGACTCAAAGCTAACATTAACTACACTAAAAAAAGGTATTACGTCAGCCATGGAATGCGCTGATGTTGCAGGTTTCACTTTCATTACGTGACAGATAACGTTTTGTTTTCTTTGCAACTTTATATCAGCAGAAGCGACGGTCATTAATTTATTTGCACTTCTGCAAGTATTTCCTGTGGGTTTAGGGCAATTGAAGTGAATTCTTTGGCTGTTTCATCGAAGCGAGTTCAGAGATTTGAAGGAAAATGAAATATTTGCGAAGGTAAACAATTGAGCATGCCTGAACGTGCAGGGGTTACGTCATTAGTAGGAAAAAAACCAACAAGCTTAACACAGCCAACGTAAACTTCGGATTGTGTGACTTGCGTGATTACTTTGCTAGTCCTTCACTCATAGTACAAACAAATTGAAACAAGGATGTATGGAAAATGTTGCGGATATATTTTTTTTTATTGTGTGTAAAATTAATAGCGTTCAAATAGCAGAATGTTTAATTCATGCCCAAACATGTCGCAAGCGAAGTTCCAGATTAAGACCATTACGTCATCACAAATTTCACAACGGCTATGGGCGTTGGTGCAATATTGGATTGTGTGACTCACGTGACTACTTTGCTAGTCCTTTACTCTTAGTACAAAACAAAGTACTTAATTTAACCGTGACTTTTCTTAGTAAGAAACCTCTTAATTAGCAAAAATGGAATAATTTAAAAAAGCGCGGTTTTAAGATTCTAGTTATTTTTTTTTGTCAGTGACCAGACGCAAACCTCCACTTGGCCAAATCGTGATCGGGACCGAATCACACAACCTGTGTTGTTTATTCGCCAAAAGCTGTTGAAACATTAATGTACGGAAAATGTTACAGATATTGTTTTCTTTATTGTGTATGAAATATTTTTCTCTTTGGTCTTATTGAAGCGTTGGATTAAAAGGGAATATTGAATACACTAGAAAAGGTATTACGTCAGCCATGGAATGCGCTGATGTTGCAGCTTTCACTTTTGCTACGTGACACGTAAGATCATGTTTATTTTGCAAGGCTATTTCGCCAGAAGCGATGGTCATTAATTTATTTGCAATTTTGCGAGTATTTCTTATGGGTGACTACTTTACTGGTCCTTTACTCATAGTACAAAAAAATTAATCTTAACGGTGACTTTTGCGTAAGAAAGTTGTCAATGAGCAAAAAGGGAGTTAATTTTTAAAAGCGTGGTCATCGAAGCGTTGGATTGAAAGGGAATATTGAATACACTAAAAAAGGTATGATGTCAACCATGGAATGCGCTTATGTTGCAGCTTTCACTTTCGCTACGTGACAAATAAGATTGGGTTTACTTTCGCCAGAAGCGATTGTCATTAATTTATTTGCAAATTTGCGAGTTTAGGCAGTGAATTCTTTGGCTGTTTCATCCTAGCGAGTTCAGAGATTTGAAGGGAAATGAAATATTTTCTAAAGTAAACAATTGAGCGTACCCGAACGTGCAGGGGCTATATCATTAGAAGGGAAAATTCCCCAAGCTTAAGACAGCCGGGGATAACGTAAACCTTGGATTGTGTGACTCGCTTGACTACTTTGCTAGTCCTTTACTCATAGTGCAAACAGATTAACTTAAACCATGACTTTTGAGAAATAAAGCTGTTAATTAGCAAAAATTACAAGCGCAGTTTTAAGTTGCTAGCAACTTCTTGTCATGCCATATTTTTAAGTCCATGTCATATTCAAAAGAAACTTGCATGAGAAGAAGATAATGAAATTTTCATGCCATATTTTTAAGTCCATACATGTCATATGTGACCTGGAAAGCAAAAACCACCAATAACGCTTTACCGTTTAACGGCTAAATAAACGGAGTGTAAATGTGTCACAAAATTGGATCTGCAAACCGTTGTAAACGGTTTGGCTATCCGTTTAAACGGATAGCTGAAAACGTTAAACGCTTCGGTAAAGTCCAAAAATGGATTGAACGAAACGTTAAACGGTTGAAAGAAGAATTAAACGGAAAGCTGAAAACATTAAACGGTTTAACCAAATCGTTAAACGGAAAGCTGAAAACGTTAAACGGTTGAACCAAATAATTAAACGGCAAGGTGACAAGATTAAACAGTTGAACCAAATCATGAAATGGTTAGCTAAAAACGTCCAACCTAAGCTTCGAACTTAGCAAAACCCAGAAGTTCAGAGTTATTACATGAGCCAACCTCGAGCCACGACTCAAGTGACTCATTGTCTTCTTCGCTAGCACTATTAGTTTCTATCTAATCGTCAGCTTGTTCCAGCATTTCCTCAGCGTAGATAAGTCGTTACATATAACAGCGTTCAAAATCCCACATGTTTTGAACGATTTTCTCGCCTTCTCTTCTTGTTTTACACGGGATTTATTATTACGGTATTTTTTTTTATGTCGTTGACCAGACGCAAACCTCCACTCGGCCAAATGGTGATCGGGACTGAATCACGCAACCTGTGATGTTTATTCGCCAAAAGCTGTTGAAACATGAATGTACGGAAAATGTTGCGGGTATTGTTTTCTTTATTGTGTATTAAGTATATTTTCTTTTGGTTTTATTGAAGCGTTCGATTCAAAACGAATGTTGAATACACTGAAAAAGGTATTACGTCAGCCATGGAATGCGCTGATGTTGCAGGTGTCACTTTCGTTACGTGACAAATAACATTGTGTTTCATTTGCATGTTTATGTCGGCAGAAGCGACGGTCATTAATTTAATTTGTTTCCTCTTCTTCGAGTATTTCTTGTGGGTTTAGGCAATCGAAGTGAATTCTTTGGCTATTTCCTTGAAGTGAGTTCAAATATTTGAAAGGAAATGAAATATTTACATAAGTAAACAATCGAGCTTGCCCGAACGTGCAGGGGCTACGTCATTAGAAGGGAAAAATCCACAAGCTGAAGATAGCCGGGCACAACGTAAACCTCGGATTGTGTGACTAATGTGACTACTTTGCTAGTCCTTTACTCATGCTAGTCCTTTACTAATGATAAATATATTTCTGCAAAATTATGTGTCAATTGAAGCGTCAATGGCAAATCATTCTGTGGTAGTAAATTGCTGTAGTGCTGAATGTCTTGTGGTGATGCCTTCGATCTAGCAAACATGCGTAAGTCGATCGGGTTTTGTTTATCTCTGTTCTTGTTTACCAGGCAATCTTTACGACAGAAGATACTGATTAGCTTATAGGCAATGTTAAGCTTTTGACAAGCTCGTTTTAAAATTAAAGAAAGTGCTCTGAAGCTTTGATGAGTTCGCTTTATACTGTTTCACTTTAGATTATTGCTAGCTGGTTTCAAATATATTCCCTGTTCTCATTTCGAAAGGTTATTTCTAACTGTTCGAATAATTTGCCAAGCAGCGTTTATGTAGATACATTGAACATTTAAGAGGCCGTCTCCCTTAAACCGTTCCACTCGATTTTGGACTCCAAAATAGTTCTCCTTCATATTCCTGTCACAGGTAGTCCTATCTATCCTTACTACTAAAATGCAGTTAAAATGATCAGAAAGTTTGTTTCTCTCCACTTTGGAGCATTTATCGATTACCAGTGTCAAGAAGTGATGAAACGGCCATTTTTCACGAGTTCTAACACAGGATATTAAACGTTCGTTAAAAATACTTCGCGCCGATAAAACCCCCAAAATTTGTACACATTCAGTCAATTTTTATCCGTTCTTACTGCTGACATGTCATTTGGTTGCTTTCTTGTTCAAAATCGGAAGACAACTACAATATTTCTAGAACACCTTCAGTAATTTATGCGAACATCGCGAAAATATGGTCCTAAATCTTACCTTATTTTTCACTTGTGGCAAATAGATCAGGCCTAAATTGCCATTCTAGTTTTAGATTAAGACCTTGTCTGTTGAATTATGAAATAAAATCTGCGGCACAACGCGATATTGAGAAATAAGTTCGAACGAATTCTTGGCTATTTTCACGGATCAAGTATTGCGTGACACACTTCACATTCCAGTCCGAGTCTTGTTGCCTGACACTTTGATGCTTTGTTGATGAATATTTTCCGCCTAACGACAAGGGAAAACGCATTAAAGTTCTACAAATGGCAGCCTTTTTTTCCCTTGTTTCGGTTAGTTGAAACCAAATACGGCGTTTCGTTTCCTGACAATTAAATATTATAATGATAAGTCGATTCGTGTCCTTCGTGATTATATTTACCACTCACCTTGTTGACCTTGTAGTTCCTGATGACATTATGAGAATTTACCGCTGAAACTTTCGTGGTTATCGTACACAAGCACAAGTATGATACTCAGTGGCTACAATTATAATGATCCAGTAGGTCTGTCTTGAAAGGAGAGTCGATGACGAAAAGAGATTTGAATAAATCCTCCTGTATGTAATCATTCAATACTTGGGTTGCGTTACCGCCCGTGGTGGAGAGAGTGGGGGAGGTGGGGGAGGGGGGGGAGGGGGTTTACTGGGATTACACCATAAATTGCGAGTGCTGCGGTTCTAAGATTTTGCCGCTATTATATGATAAAGGACACGATACTGAGCGGAGAGCAGACATTAAAATACGGGCAGCACGATTTTGAGGTCTCTGAAGCTTTGATGACTTGCTCCATACACCAATACAACAGTCAAAGCGGGGCTGGACTAAACTATTATATTTTAAAATTTAATCATATATTAAGAAGTGCACGATTTTGTATTCGTTTAATTTAGGGATCAAACCAGGATTGCACTCCCAAAAGGTGCAAAGAGGATCCTTTTCTAAAGGACTGAGAACCTTACTTAACCGTATGCCGCTGCACATCAGGCTGTACAGGTCTACATAGCCCACAAAAACGAGAATGCCTCTGGGCGTTACCGTTTGCAGTGATAACGCAATTCACCATGCTTACCTAGAAGGCTAACTTACAAGTTTCGAACAGATACACGAAAGAGTACTGTGCAATTGTGATAGCGCTTGAGTTTCACTTCGTTGCGAACACCCTTGAGCGACATTGTAAATAGCTTTTTAGGAGCAAGGAGCTAAAATAACATATCTCTTGTGCAGTAGCAGTAGTGTGCACGATATTCGCCTACGGGGGCCTTGTCGTGTCGCTTAGTTTGGATGATTGGGAAACTCGTGAAGATTTCTTATTCTTTACAGTTTCGCAGGTAGGTCTCTTGAGTCTGAAAAAAAATTGTCAAGTTCGGTTTTCTAATGTTACCGACTTGTGGCTTGACAACACTGGCACTTAAAAAATGTGCAATTGTAGTCAGGTAATAACATAAGACCATATTCCACGAGAACAACTTACTATCCATCATCCTTCATAAACAAATGCGACTGATCGCTGTCTAAACCATTAACTGATTAACAAACTATTGGCCTCGCTGTACTTCTTTATGTTCAAGATGTTTCCGAAAAGATTTAAACGACAGGTTAAAGTCGTCTACAAACCATTTAAAACTGTTAACAGTTGATTTGATGTTCGGTCTCCTGTCACGTCCACGAAAACAATTAGATGTAAATATTGTAAATTAGTAACGCAGGTTCACATCAGCCAACGGCTGCCAGATTTTTAACCTGCGAGACCATTTTTTTTTTAGAAAAAAAAAATCATCAGATGGATTTTAATACCGTCAATAAGGCTGGATATGGGGCCAATTTTCACGAGCGCCTCTTTCTGGCAGCCTGGTTGTCCATTAAGGATCTGCACTATAGGAACGACCACATAGCTCTTCCAGAGGTCTACAAATCAGTTGGCACGCACATGAGTCTCGAGAACAACATCGGCCTTAAATATCCAATACGTTTTTATGTTTATCACTCTGTGACTATTTCAAAAGGGGAAAACTAGTACTAAAGTCATGCTAAACCATTTTGAAATCTCCTGTCTCGCCAAATGTCGAAAAGCAGAGTTGGTTTGTTTTGTTTAAGAAGAGTACCAGTGTTGGTTTCTTTGTGGTTTGACACTGAATGGTTCTTTTATGTTACTTTCATAGACGTTTGTTAGGGGGGAGGGGGGGGGGTTTAGTTATCCCTTATCTCTGTAATTCTGGGCACAGTTATCCCTTATCCCTGAAAGTATCGACAGTGTTATCCCTTAAAGTGTCTCTGTTGGAGTTTTTCCCACAAACAAAAGTGATAAAGTGAAGCCTAGCATAAATTTCCCAACGAATGCAATATACATATCGTCCTTTCCTTGTCTTCCTTTGAGAATAACTGTTCTCATGCTTCGGGAGTCTAATGCTACTGCCGGGATAGTGAATGTCTTTAATGCTTATCTTAACGCTTCCTTTTTCTTAGATGTATTGTGCTTAAATTAGCTTCGTAGTATGCCAGTGCAGCCCACATTGTAGGACATTCAAAACCGCTCTTTAGATAATAATAAACAAGTTCAGGCACCGATCTCCGCGTCGTTTAGGGTTACATTATATACATCGGTTATAAATTGTAATTGCCTCCATCACAGAGTCAATGGATTCTGCTTAAAAAAGCATTTAGCGTTCGACATAAAAGTAGTGCTCTTTTCCTTTGGTTATCCTCTATCTTGTCTGTATAATTTTGAATAGAATAAGACATACCAATTCAAACATAATTAATGCAAAAAAGAAAACCGAATATGCTGCGCTGAAGGAAACAACAGCTGTGGCTTCCTTAGATGACGAGAGAGGTTCGCAATCAGTAAGCATTGCAACCTAAACATTCCTGACATTCACAGAGATGGCACAATGATAATAATGATGATGTAAACTACATTCAGTGTATCAGCTTAAAGTTCAGATCAATTGGTTCTTGGGTTTGGTAGCAGGTTAGAATGGCTATTTTGGTTTTAGTGTTAATCTAAGATAGTAAAAGACACAATTTGAGCTGTTTTTGTTCATGACTGAGCGTTTCCCTGATCTAACTGCAATTAGCTGCAATTAGTCTCTCTAACTCACTCTAAATGAAAGGAAAAAAGGAAATATCGGAAAGCATGATTATAACAAAAACTCTACAAGGCCGTTTTCTTGTATTTTTTTTATTTCTCAACCCTTCATTTAATTTGTCCCGAAATGACCAAAATGGTCAGCTCAATTAAACAATAGGTGACAAAATTCAATCCTTGACATCCGAGTGGTGCGTCAACGATCATTTTTGAAAACGGTCCATAGACATTAACCGCCACTACCCAAAAAGATCTTGAATTTATAAATTTCGCGAGGGTTTATTTCTTGAAGTTATAAAGCAGATAAACAACATCAAAGCTAAAAGTCTAACTCGACGCAATGTCTGATCTCCCAATATTCATTATTCGACCGGGCAGAAGTCAAAGACATGCTCAACGCCAATGGTCCTGGTGACATTGATAGTTTATTGATATTATGAAATATGGATCCTAATCAGCCAATTCTAAAAATTATGAAGCCAAACGAAACTTATTCGCATCGAAACTTACCTATTAGCTGAGGTTCGTCCTATGAAGCGGTAAAGCCATTCTGAATTGGTCAGATCGTGCCGGTGTCGATGGAAAATATCCTGCCACATGGAAATTCTGGTTCCGCCATAAGCCGCTTTTTGCCGAAACCGCACGATTTCAGGTAAAGAAGAAACAAAAATATCCTTCTCTTCTATTTTTGTTGACAAATGGCCATTTCAATGTTGGTTTCTCATTGCCTTGTATGTAAATACATGCCGTAACTTCATGCATGCAGCATGGTGTAACCCCAGTACCCCCTCCACCCACCTCCCCCACTCTCTCCACCACGGGCGGTAACGCAACCCGAGTATTGAATGATTGCATACAGGAGGATGTATTCAAATGTCTTTTCGTCATCGACTCTCCTTTCAAGATAGACTTACTGGATACTCTTTCGTGTATCTGTCCGAAACTTGTAAGTTAGCCTTCTAGGTAAGCATGGTGGATTGCGTTATCACTGCAAACGGTAACGCCCAGAGGCATTCTCGTTTTTGTGGGCTATGTAGACCTGTACAGCCTGATGTGCCGCGGCATACGGTTAAGTAAGGTTCTCAGTCCTTTAGAAGAGGATCCCCTTTGCTCCTTTTGGGAGTGAGTGCAATCCTGGTTTGATCCTTAAATTAAACGAATACAAAATCGTGCACTTCTTAATATATGATTTAAAATATAATAGCTTAGTCCAGCCCCGCTATTACTGTTGTATTGGTGTATGGAGCAAGTCATCAAAGCTTCAGAGACCTCAAAATCGTGCTGCCCGTATTTTAATGTCCGCTCTCCGCTCGTTATCGTGTCCTTTATCCTACAATTGCGACAAAATCTTAGAACTGCAGCACTCGCAATTTATGGTGTAATCCGAGTGTCCCCCCCCCCCCTCCCCCACCTCCCCCACTCTCTCCACCACGGGCGGTAACGCAACCTGAGTATTGAATGATTACATACAGGAGGATTTATTCAAATCTCTTTTCGTCATCGACTCTCCTTTCAAGACAGACCTACTGGATCATTATAATTGTAGCCACTGAGTATCATACTTGTGCTTGTGTACGATAACCACGAAAGTTTCAGCGGTAAATTCTCATAATGTCATCAGGAACTACAAGGTCAACAAGGTGAGTGGTAAATATTATCACGAAGGACACGAATCGACTTTCATTATTTAATGGTCAGGAAACGAAACACCGTATTTGGTTTCAACTTACCGAAACAAGGAAAAACAAGCTGCCATTTGTAGAATGTCAATGCGTTTTCCCTTGTCGTTAGGCGGAAAATATTCATCAACAAAGCATCAAAGTGTCAGGCAACAAGACTCGGACTGGAATGTGAAGTGTGTCACGCAATACTTAACCCGTGAAAATAGCCAAGAATTCGTTCGAACTTATTTCTCAATATCGCGTTGTGCCGCAGATTTTATTTCATAATTCAACAGACAAGGTCTTAATCTAAAACTAGAATGGCAATATAGGCCTGGTCTATTTGCCACAAGTGAAAAATAAGGCAAGATTTAGGACCATATTTTCGCGATGTTCGCATAAATTACTGAAGGTGTTCTAGAAATATTGTAGTTTTCTTCCGATTTTTAACAAGAAAGTAACCAAATGACATGTCAGCAGTAAGAACTGATAAACATTGACTGGATTTGTACAAATTTTGGGGATTTTATCGGCGCGAAGTATTTTTAACGTACGTTTAATATCCTGTGTTAGAACTCGTGAAAAATGGCCGTTTCATCACTTCTTGACACTGGTAATCGGTAAATGCTCCAAAGAGGAGAGAAACAAACTTTCTGATCATTTTAACTGCATTTTACTAGTAAGGATAGATAGTACTACCTGTGACAGAAATATGAAGGAAAACTATTTTGGAGTCCAAAATCGAGTGGAACGGTTTAAGGGAGACGGCCTCTTAAATGTTTAAACGCTGACTGAAAGGCAGTTTGTCCGCGTGTTTGTTTATGTTTATTATGAGTTTATGTTACGATCGAGTTTATCGCGGGTTATTTCTAGACTCGTACTCGCCTAGATCAAATAAAAATGTTTCATTTTTTACCGAAAATTAAAAGCCTAAACCTTTTCTTAAAACGTTAAACGGATACCTGCTTCAATTAAACGGACATGTAAACCGTTTAACGCTTTGCCCAAATCATTAAACGGATACGAATTTTTTGTAAACGGATGAGGGAAACGTTTAAACAGTTTGTCCAAAATGTTAAACAGGTCCTGTATTTTTTAAACGGATGAGGAAGATGCTTAAACGGTTTGCTTAAACCGTTAAACGGATACGAGATTTTTGTAAACGGATGAGAAAAGGGTTTAAACGCTTTACATGATCCGTTAAACAGTTTTAAAAGGTTATAAACAGTTTGTTCCGTTAAACGGTAATTAAAGTGTTATTGGTGGTTTTTGCTTTCCAGGTCACATATTTTAAGTCCATGGCTTGTTCATGGTCATGAACAAGCCATTAATAAGATCAAAATTCAGAATGACAAATTTCCTTATTTTTCATGGTGCAGAATTAATAGAAGCCATTTTCGTGATGTGTGAAATTTTCATGAATATTTGTCCATGAAGGATTTCACCACATGTTAATGGTGGAGAACATCTTTTACTGTATTTTAATGGTACGCAACAAGATTGTCATGTTTACATACACAGTTTTAAGTACTTTTTCATGGTCGTGAACAAGCCATTAAGAATTAGTAAAACTTAAAGATCAAAATTCAGAATGACAAATTCCCTTAGTTTTCATGGTGCAGAATCCATAGCCATTTTCATGATGTGTGAAATTTTCTCTATAAGGATTTCAGCACATGTTAATGGTGGAGAGTATCTTTCACAGTATTTTAATAGTACGCAACAAGATTGGGGATGACACCATGAATCTCTTAAATGCGGAATTCATGGCCATAAAAATGAAGATGACTACTTTTTCATGACTTTTTCATTGATTTTTAACAAAAGACAGTTAACGTCTAAATCAAAATCGTATCGTTATTTCAAAATTAATGTACCTTGCTTTTAAAATAAAAATATAAACTTAGAGAATAAAAATGTTTTTCAAAAGAGGATTAAAAATGCTAAAAGCGAAATCTAATTAATTGAACCTAATTCTATTCTTTGAGTTAAATTTGGATCTTTTATTAAGGCCATGTGGATGGAGGGTGCATAACTGTGAGCACCAAAAAGCCTCCCTTGTGAGAAGACACCTAACAATATGGCCTTTGCTTTCATTATCGACTTTTTCAATAACAATGAAATCAAAATCAGACATCTGGTGTTCAACCTTATTGAAATGCACGGCTAATTTGCGCGTGGTCTTATTCGTTAGCATAGCCGATTTATGATTTCGAAACCTGACCTTGAATTCATTGGAAGTCGAACCTTCATACTGAACCTTACATTTCTTACAGGTGGCTAAATAAATTACGTTTTTTGATTTACAATCAAGACGTTGTCTGATAGAATAAGAACGATTCGAAGAAGTACCGTAAAACCCCTTATCTTCTTTTAAAAAATTCTTACATAGATCGACAAAAATTGACTTTTCTTTACAGTGTATTGATCAAGTGCAGATAACTGCAAACAATTCAAGTAACATCGAAAAGCTTTTACCCGTACGAAAATTTGTGGGCTGACTGAGCGTGATTCCGGCCCGATTCAGGCCATAAAGTCATTTTTGAGGCGAGAACTGAGCAAGACAAAGCGAGACAGTGATTTTGTCTCGCTTGTACGACTAAGCGAGACATTTGTCTGGCTTGTTTACCGCCGAAAATATAGCGTGAGTGAACGTGATAAAGTGCAACCCGAGTTTATTAGCTTATGGTGCAGTAACGAGACATTTTGTCAGGCTGTTTTATCAGTGAAATTCTAAGGTTTGGTTAAACTACCAATGCTATTTTATTTCAAGTTATACGTAAGCTTACATAAAATTCAGACGTGACTACACTTGAGAGACACAAAATTTACCACATTATTCAAAAATTAGCGAACAGGAAAATAAATATATTACTTACACTTCACAAGCATCTTGTGTATACGTACACAAGCTTTCGCTTCCTGACGTTAATTGAAGATGTTCATCGAGGTTGCTGCTATGGCGGGCAAAATGCTCCACATGATGAGATCGAAAGAATAATGTTTATGAAAAAATGTCTAAACCCTTCTTTTGCCCGAAATTCGCGGCCGAGTGTTTGTCTAGCTTTCGCTAACATGAAATTCGTAGCGTAATTGCGTTGACGTGTGGCGTCTGTCTGCTACTCTGTGCTTTGAATTTCTTGCTGCAGTTGCCCCCTGTACTGAACATCTTCTTGGGCTTTTCGTTTCCACTTCGAAAATTACATGTAAACGGTTTCCCTCTCATTACAATAAATAGTTTTTTCAATTACTTTCGAGGTGGATGAAGAACACTATTTTGTGACAACACATGCTGCTTGTAATTTGATCTTGAAGTCCATGTGACATACCAGATGAATGTAATTGGTCTACTTTGACAATCTGCCTGTTGACCTAAGAAGCTTGACCGTTTCTTTGAAAGCGGGAAAATCTCAGTGTCTCTTCACATGTACATGCAGGATTGTGTTAAAAAAATCAAGTCCTTTCAATTCTTCGACCTTGCTGAAAATGATTCTCTTCAGTATGTAAACAAATGTAACTAGCTAGCAGCTTTACTTTTGGTCTATGGAATGTGAAACAGCGGTGTGTTTGTCCTGGTTTCATTCGTCAAGGACTTCAAGCAGTTTATTTCAAAATGAAGCGTCAGCGATGGCGTTAAGCTATAACGGACATTATTACCACAAGAAATGCAACAAACCAAACATTGAGCGAGGTGATCGCATGAGCATGCATTATAAATCTTTATAGATCTTGTGAGGAAGAGTTCGACCAATTAGCAGAAGATGCCCTGATCAGGATGAGTGTATTTCCATACTTACCTCTATCGATCGGTTAAGATTTATATTTTGCAATTTTGTTGTTAACAACACGTCGCCTCCCAACTGTAACTATTCAATGTTGCCATTTTAAATTTTATCGGAAACCAAACTTGTAGACGTAACAATAAATAAATAAGTAAAAGACTTGTTGTGATTTGAAGTATAGCTTGTACGTAGGGATTCCTGTTGAATAGATATACATGCATAGTTATTGTAGCAGACACGCCAGTACAAATGCCTTGCTTCATAATAGACTTTTCACAGCCCCCTATTTTTTACTGTTCTTCTTCAATCGTTGAAAGCGGGGAAAGAGCAGCAAGTGAACCGGGCCCAGTGGAAAACGAGAGCTTCACGCTCGCTTTGCTCGCCAACTTTCTTGCGCTGAGAAATATACGCTGTGAACAGTCTATCTTCATTTCAATTCATATATCGTTCTCTATTAACGTCACAGTTATCTGTCTCATTCATCGGCGTGATTTTTTATGGCCTGAATTTTGCCGGTTTATTGCCAAGAATTTCGCCCAAATGTCACGGCCATAAAAATGTCTCGTTCTATTCTCGTCCATTTCTCGTTCAATTTTTGTCGCCTGCGTCGGGCTGATTATCGTCACGCTTTGTATCGCCCATTAGCGAAACTTTTTATGGCTTGAATCTCGCTCGTGTCTCGCTCAGAATTTTCGTAGGGGTAATCACTAAAGAGGCATATTGGAGTGTAAAACTTGTTCTCTCTGGCACCTCTTGGCTTGAATAAACGTCAGGAATTCCACTCGAAAAAAAAGAATAAACTACAATTAGTGCAAAAATAACTTGCAAATTTGGCGGTTATCTTAGTTTAGTTATTCAAAGGCCCTGACCTTGGATGTTGTTAGCTTTGTTAGCGCTAGGTGTTCTCAGTTGCCCCCATTGGGAAATTTATTACAATATTGTTGTTTAAGGGCCCTGTTTGGGGCGCCTGTTGTGCCTTGCCACGGCATGGTTTCAAAGGCTTTGTTTGGGGATTTTGTTACAAGTTTTACCTGGGGTCGCCTTTTTTGAATAATTTCCACGCGGGTCCCTTTACACTTTCAGCTGACTCAACGAATCACGTTACTTTTTTAACATTAATCTTATTTGTATTGTATTAATTCTTACTTGGTGTGTGTTTCTTGAGTTTTGTACCGTATTGTTATAGTTTCTCGCGTAGTAATCACCGATTGTTCATCATTGGTTAATTTTTTTCGCCTTCAATTCAGGTGTTACCATGCCCTGTTATGTAATCCTCTTTGTAATGTTATGTCATTTTTGAGGTTTTTTTTTTTTTTTTTAAATAACTCCTAGTCGGCATGAAGACGTATTTGGCTATTAAGTGGGTGGATGGTGGATGGATGGATGGATGGTTGGGTGGATCATTCATGTATGTATTTCACACCAATCAGATTTGGGATTCTATCAAGGACCAATCAAATTGCGGCTTGTATATATGGACCGTTTTTATGAATATTTGTTTTCAGTTCAAGGTATGGCCATTTTTGTTTTGCTATAGATTCGACCTTATTGGGCCGTGTTGGCCTGAAGTCTCTATTCCAAGTCTTGATTTTTATGTAACTTTGGGTAAGAACATTGTGTGGGTTCTGAAAGCGAAAAGTGTTTAGAAATTTCATCCTGGTGAAGGTGATTCTCTTGGTTTACAGAATCAATATGGGTATAGTATTTGTTGACTACTTTATATTAAAATGTATGATGTTTTTGAGTAGAATAAATACATGTATGTATATTGAGAATAAATGTTGTGACTTCCATTTTTAATGTGAGTGTTGTGTGTTTGCTGAACGTTTTGTTTTGGTCCCCAAATGAGAACAAACTGATGCTGTTGTTTGTAAGGGCGAGATTTGAGATTCCAACCGCGCGGTGTTCGTGTGTTTAAACTGGTTTCTCTCGGTTAAAAGTATAGCATTAGTAGGAGCTTTGGCTAAGTAATAACATGAGTGACCACAAATCTCTCAAGGTTTTTCCCCCAAAGAATAACGTGATTGTAATAGGTTGAGGCATGTGCGTTATATTTGGGTTCGAGAGTTGCCAAATAATAGGTATTTTAGTGAGGTTGGAATGTGGCCGGAGAAGGTTTGAAGTTTCCTGCTTAGGAATAGTAGGACTTCACATGGGCGGTCATGAGTTATTTATTGTACTATTGTTTGAAAGCTCATGACGTGATGATGTTACAAGGGCACGTTTTGTCTGCTTGGCAAATATTAAATTAGGTGTTTTGACAACGTGGTTGGATGGCACAGCAAGAGAAAATCATCATTTGTGCCGCGAGTGAGGGCCGTAGGAAGGTATAGTAATCGTTGTGCGAGTCTCGCATTTCAAGCTTCGCATTGATGGCTATCTTTAATAGTATGGTGGTGCAATGCGGCTATTTCGGTACCAATGACGTAATGCTTGCAAGTGTTTATGTCGGCCAAATTTATTTTCTTCAGATCTCTGAACTCGCCTCAATGAAACGGCCAAAAGATTCACTTCAACTGGCTATGTAAGAAATAGTCGCAAAATTGCAAACAAATTAACGACCGTCGCTTCTGGCGAAATAAACATGCAAAGTAAACATAATCTTGTTTGTCACGTACCGAAAGTGAAAGCTGCAACGTCAGCGCGTTCCATGGCTGACGCAGTACCTTTTTAGTGTATTTAATATTCCCAACGCAAAGCGGTTGCAGTTACGTTTACTCATAGGCAAAAGAAAAAAAGACCGCCAGCTTTTTTCGTAGTCTCCTTTACAGCCGTTGTTTGGGCTTGCCACGCAAAAAACAACGGCTGAAAAGAAAACTAGCTTTTTGGGTGTGCAGTCAAGCGTGTCACACAACTTCATTGACAGCTATTTTTAGCACGGCCATGGGAAAATCGGTACTGATGATGTTACGCTTACAAGTTAGGGCACATTTCTGCTTCTGGTTGCGAAATTAATATTGTACCAGTCCAAGTAAAAATCGTCACGTGGTTTGGCCGAAATGCACTGGTGACTAGAGTTGTTTGTTTCTTGCGTTCGTCGAAAGAAACTCGTCCTTGCTTGCAGAAAGGTTTCTGTTTATATTGATGATGAAAATAATGGAGCCATTTCAGAAACCCGAGAATACTTTGTTCTTGTTCCATCTGGCTATTCGTTTGCAATTTCTGGGTCAATTTGGCTTTCTTAGTGAGCATGTTTGCGATTTTGTGATCATGTTTACAGTAAATGTTGTCAACAGTTTTCAGTCCATGTTTTGATGTACTTAGCGGTTTTCTTTCGGCTTGGAATGAAAGGGGATGGATAGTTAAACATCAAGGTAACCTTAAAAGTGACTACGAGATATTTTTTTCTGTTTACGTTTGAAGAAATTACTGACGTATTTTTTGTCTTCAACAGTATGGTTTGATCGATCGGTTGCACACCATAGTCATATTTACAAAGGAAAGCAGCCTAATGTTAGAACATTTGCACAATTTCTTTTTAAATTGTTTTTGAGTTATTTTTCTAAAAGTACCTCTTAGTCGGCGCGATGGACCGTGCACATGAACCATGTACAAATAGCTCAACCCATGAAATAAACCATCCCAACAGGACTAACACCCAGTTCTACCCCAAGCAACCCAATCAATTGAAAAAAATAACTCCTGCACGCTTAACGTGCCTATGTTTTATAATGTAAACTTATTTAACGAAATTGTAATTTATTTTTCACTTGCACTGCAACTGATGAAGGTCATTGACCGAAACGTCTGTTTTTCTTAAAATTTTTAACTTTTTTAGATATTTTTGCTGTTTATATTTTTTTCGCTCCGTCCTCGTTCTGTGTAAGAGTCTACAAATTCATTCCTCGAGGTTTGGACTGCGAATCCTTTTGGATCCTACTGGCGAGTGGCATCTTTGTCAATTCAGTTAAGGTGCCTCCATATTTATTGCGGGTGCACTTGTCCTTGACAAACTTTGTGTTATAACTTTTTAGGCTTTGACGCGATGGCGGTGAAACTTTGGAAAAATGTTCACCTATCATTTGGTAATAGTAATATGAAATTCGATTTAACTGCATAAAATATTTTTGATATTACTGGCATTTAATTGGACCCCACTTTTAGCAAAAAATCGAGTCGAAAAACATTTTGCTGATAGATTTTGGCTAAACTTCTGAAATCAGCTTATATTAAGATCACCTAAATTCGACACTTAAATGCTATTGAAATGTTCTTTTCTTGGTGCCCTTTGCAAGAACAAGCTACGGACCCAAATTTCTGCAAGAAGCATCCCCAGTGCTTGCTAAATCAATGTGCCTTGCCGATTTGCGATAGTGACAACTGTTAAAAAGTATTTGCTTTCCCGGTAAACATTACAAAATGACCGAAAATCTTATCAAACCAACAAAGTTACATTTTTCATAAATTTTTCAAAATTACACTGCAGTTTTGTGTCAAACTCCTTCCAAACAATCTTCAGGATACTGCAATGTTTTTGCATCGATTTTTGCTGCTGTGCGATGCTGTAAATTGGAGAATTTATTCAAGCGTGTCCGCGACTGTTCTCTGGCCAAGGGGACGAACAGTTTTGTTTATGTATTTCTGAATACGAAATGAGCACGTGCGTTATTTACTGCACGAACTCGCACCTATTCAAGGGGGGTGTATTTGATATGCGCGCCCAGGAGGTGCAGCAGTTATATAATCTGCCATTGTAAATCTAAACAAAACTACTCATCCACTTCGCTACTGCATTCAAGCTCAAAAACAAAGAATTTATTTCATCGGCATATCCTTTAGAACAGTTGCAATCGCTTGTTCAACTCTTATGTAACTTGTTACATCTCATTGTTACGTTCATTGAGCGTACATCTTCCCTCCCCTCCTGGGCGCGCATATCAAATACACCCCCCTTGGAAAGGTGCGAATTCGTGCAATATATAACGCACGTGGTCATTTCGTATTCAGAACTACATAAACAAAACTGCTTGTCTGCTTGGCCAGAGAACAGTTGCGGAGCCGCTTGAAATCCCAACATAAATTCTCCAATTTACAGCATCGCACAGCAGTAAAAATCGATGCAAAAACATTGCAGTATCCTGAAGTTTGTTTGGGAGGAGTTTGACACTAAACTACAGTGTAATTTTGAAAAAATTATGAAAAATGTAACTTTGTTGGCTTGAGAAGATTTTCGATCATTTTGTAATGTATATTGGGAAAGCAAATACTTTTTAACGGTTGTCATGATCGCAAATCGGCGAGGCACATTGATTTACCAAGCATTCGGGATGCTTCTCGCAGAAATTTGGGTTCGTAGCTTGTTTTCCCAACAGGCGCCAAGAAAAGAACATTTCAATAGGATTCAAGTGTCGATTAATTTAGGTGACCTTAATATTTTCAGCGATTCTGTTCCGACGATTTTTCTGAAACTTGACTATAATATGTATTTAGTCAATATAAGCTGATTTCAGAAGTTTAGCCAAAATCTTAATCAGCGAAATTTTTTTGGACTCGATTTTTTGTAAAAAGTGGGGTCCAATTAATTGCCAGTAACATCAAAAATATTTTTAACCAGTTAAATCGATTTTCATATTACTATCGCCGAATGATAGATGAACAGTTTCCCAAAGTTTCACCGCCATCGCGTCAAAGCCTCAAAAGTTATAACCCAAAGTTTGTCATTGACAAGTGCGCCCGGAATAAATATGAAGCCACCTTAAGGTGGCTTACTACAGTGTTTACGAGGCAAGAGCACGTGCTAATATATAGATTTAGGCAGGCCTAAAAGCGAAGCTCCTATTATTTTATTTTTTTTTTTTCTTGAGTTTGCACTGTTTCCCAATTAATAAGTAGCCACACTATTTCTAAGCCTATACGGTTGCCCATGTAGGTACATGTCGCTGCACTTTATTGGGTACCTCATGCACGTACACACGTAGGCGCACACATCAAATTTTAGTGTAAAGACTTTTCATAACTCTACGGGTAATTCAGTGTAAAAAGGACCTTGATGAAGGCGAAGAAATTTGTTTTGATTTACTTCAAAACAGTCAAGGGAAAGAGATCAACTCGGGGAACTCAACAAAGTGAACTCGCGGCTAAACAAAATAAACTCACGCCAAAACAAAGGAAATCACAGCGGCAAAACTTACTCGGCAAATTCATTGGGAGCCGGTTTTAGTCATTTTTAAGCAGTTTTTTGTGTAAGAATTGTGACAGTTTGTGATTTAGGAAGTGGTGTTCGCTGTCTAATAAGCTTACAATGTAGTTTTGAACCATCTTGGTTTGGCTGCATGATTACTATGCTGCATGTTTTATCGTACACATTGCATAATACCCTAGAGAATCTTATGCAGAGAAGTGAATGAATTTCCTTCGTTTCTGAACTCACGCACCCAAGCACGAGCAACTCGCAATATAAAAACCGGCGTAAATACTCGTTTACGAATCTAAAAATTTATCACGTGTAGGAGATTTCAACACACTCACCAAAATGACAAAAATGCAAGTGGGTGAAATAGAGCAATTGGATGATAAATCGTTTAATCGTTGGTGTGAAGTATCGTTGCCGAAGGTTTACTAGTTTTTTACTTTGATTTGTTTGCGCGATTTTTCTGTAAATGCAGCGCGCGAAATCATGTTTTTGTAGCTCAATTATTGAATATTCTTTTCAAAATCACAACGATGAACCTGACAGTTAACTCCACTAACTAAAAAAACACAATATTTGAAACGAAACATTTAATGGGGAAAAGTGTACAAAAGGTTTGAAAGAGGTTTTTAAGAGGTTTGAAAGCAGCCGTTTTAACAAAATTTAAAGTGCCTATGAAGTAAAAAATAATTACGCTTATTTTTAAGGCTTTTCAAAATAAAGATGAATGGCGTTTTCCTTTTTGAAATATCTTCTTTCGTTATGGAGATATTTAGGTTTTTGTGATATGCAAATGAGCAACGTGATGACGTCATTAATCGTTCCACGAAAAGATAAATCACTGAATCAAGCACATCTCTTGGAGTATTAAAGCGGTGTTCTTCAAACTTGCCACCATCAATGTTCATCATAAAAGGCACAAGATGGCACCCTTTGCGCCGTTGCCATGGCAACAGTCTTGGATCGAGTCTCCTTCTGTTATAAACCCAAATACCTCCATTTGCAGCACTTCAAAAATGAACGGTGGGACTGGCGTGGAACACACGTGGTACCCATCTTAGCTTAACTATCTTCGTTAGCTTGTTGGGAGTGCATCACCTTTGGTTAAGAATATACTGGGAATGTCAGTGTTAATAGAAATAAGTCTTTGCAGAAAAACTGTTGCCATGGCAATGGCACAATGGATGCCATCTTGTGCCTTTTATGATGAACAGTGATGGTGCCAAGTTTAAAGAACAGCACTTTAATACTCCAAGAGATATGCTTGATTAAGTGATTTGTCTTTTTGTTGAACGATTAATGACATCATCACTTTCCTCATTTGCATAATGCAAAAACCTAAATATCGCTAAAACAAAAAAAGATATTTCAAAAAGGAAAACACCATTCATCTTTATTTTGAAAAGCCTTAAAAATAAGCAGGGATTATTTTTTACTTCATAGGCACTTTAAGCAGTTTAAGGTATCAGATGCTCTTTTTTCATGAAAAAATGCTATTTTTTATTTTCGCATAATATGAAAGTTCATATGAATGTGCAACATAATCCATTGTAAAAAATATGTTTTTATCGTTTTGTGTTGCTTTTTTTCGTAAAAATGTAGAACTGCATTGTTATTCGTTTGTCATCAAGGTAATTGATGCATGTCATCAATTGGCCGGCACGCGATATCGAACGCGTGAGTCGAATCATTTTCGATCGAACAGGAACGCGCTGCGGTAGATATTTTCTTCGCTTTAGGTTTTGTTATATGTAAATGTAAGTGGTTGTATATGTAAATAGGTGTCAGGAAAGGCGAAAAGCGTTAACAGAACCCTTTGCTCTTTGCTCCATCGAAAAGCGGAGGGTGAATATGTTTGTAATAAACAATAACCATCTTCAAAGAATTACATTTTTAAAGCTGTTGTTGATTTCATATCATGCATGTTCAACAAGTATTACATGAAAATGTACGATCTTTCCAAGAAGAATTAACACTGAGATAAAAGAATTTCATTTCTTCAAGAAGCAAGTCTCGAGGAGGAACGACATTGTTATTGTCCGCATCTTTTGTAGCGGCGGCGGTCTTTGCATACATGTATTTTTCCCTGGCACGTTTTGTTCTTTGCTTTCCTGGGACGCTCATTGTTCTATAAAATTAAGGAGAAACTGAGCTTCAACTAAAGAACATCGATGCTTTCGGGTTCATTGAAAGTTACCGATAAATAACCGTGTTATTATCAGTACGTGTTGTTTCAACTTTTAGAGTGCACCCGGAGCCGGTGTTGTATCGAATTTCGTGGCTTCCAGTGGACTTGCACAACAAATATGAAAAGACGACGGTTTCGCTGACAGATTTGCCTAATTAAGCAGACACCTCGCTGCAGGGAGCCCAAAAACTTTAGGCGCAGTTTTCTCGGCAATTAAATTTTGCGATTTACGGCATATTCTTGAAGCTCCAAGTCAGACGGGTTTTAATCGATTGACTTCAAATTTCACGTGTTGCGAGATTTACACCTTAGCTAAAATAAGGTGTCTGGGAATTTTATTTTTCGGCTTTGTTTCGGAGATATTCGCATTTTCTCACGGATAACCTCCCGAAAACCAATAACCAAACTTTGAAATACAATATTTCGAAAACAAGGAAACCAATCGCCAATCGCAGACACCTTTTTAAAGAACAACATCTGCGGTTCACAAAAATGTCAATAAGTTTAAATTCCATCAAATTCTCGGGGAGTTGGAACTCGTGATATGATCATGGGTCATTTGTTAGAAAATGTCAAAAAACTGGGATCAGACATAAAATTCACAAAAATAGACTCCAAATCAGAAATATACATTTATTAAGTAATAAGGGAACGCAGTTTGAGAGAATAAATTAGGATTAGGTGCGCGAATTTCGCGACTTTTCGAGAAGCGGTCTGAAAGGGCACCTGATACCTTAAGCTTATAATTGACGGGAAGATCTGAAAACTGACACAACATCGAATTCGCTCATAAATGAAGTATAAACAGATTCTCATAACAAATTGTGTACATTTACGTTTGTTACCTCATATTTTGAGAAGGCTTGTAAATTCTGCAGGGCAAAGCTTTCAAACCAGCCAAACAACATCAGAGACGAAGCAACGAAAACGGTAGTTTCGTTCAATGTTCGTAATAAACTCACACCACTGACATATGCATAATCTGAATTATCAGCGAAGATCAATATCTTTCTTCCTTTCGGTGTAGCTTTTAACAGTCTTTTATCCGTCACTTCAGTCAACTTGACCGGCTCTGAGCACACTTTTATATAAGCTCACAGTTAATTTTCCAGTCTTGGTCAGCTGCAGGAACTGACGACAGTGCTTCAACTCTCGCTGTTTTTGACTTGTACTCTGATATATCATGTTA
>OY855911.1:17536768-17614268 GCA_963693305.1 Meandrina meandrites | reverse complement strand
GTTCCCCTGAGCTTTGGAGTAATATTAGAATTTTAAATATAATTATTGAAGTAGTCCTGCAGTGTTCTTACTCAGTTGCGAAAGATTGTTCGGATAGTAAGTACTGATAGGTTGGTAAGGATTGATTCATTATTAAAGGTCAAATGAACCAAAATTTTGACATTCTTTCTTTAGCGATTTTAAAGCAACCAAACGCTAGAAGAACTCATTATTAACTAAACTTAAGAAGAAATTTTGCTACAAAGATTTCCAAAGACTTCACGAAAACGTTTCCAAAATGACCGCGAACTGGAATGGAAGGAATGGATCGAGCTTTGAATTTTGTGACATAATAGTTTTATTTCACGGCTTTGCGATCGAAGAGACGATATAATAATGTAAAGTTTGAGAGTTTGAGTCAGTCTAAGTAATTCAAGTAATTCTGAAAGAATCTAAGCTTTTTTTTTAAACATGGTTGTTATATTTTTTACTACATTGTAATCCAGTTTCAAAGAATAATAATTATCAAAGCACTGAGTAAAATTGTAAGCATTGTACGATATAGGAGGTTTTCTAACACTGGATGGCATATAAAAATCATCAGTCTGCTCAGCTTGGTATAGAACAATTAGTTTTGTTATATACATATCCCCAATCTAAATGCAGTTTTTTTGGATTTGCACGTAATTCTTATCAGGATGTGTGCGGCTTGCAACCCGGGTCGTTATGCAGCGCGAAGTTATCCTAGGATGTGGCCAAAAGATTGAATTCTTTTCTGTACTCGGGAGTCACACAAAACACAAAAATAAATTTGTACACAAAAATTTAACTTGAATGAAAGGGTATTTCTCAATGCAAATTCGAAACTGCAAAGCATCACGCGGGGTAAAACTTTCAATGAATAAATTCGTGTCATTTTCAGCTGAAGGATAATTCAGTGCTGAAATAAATACTGAGCGTTTACTCACTGTCCCCGCGGACACTGTGAGTTCTGTTTGTATTAGCTGTTGTTTGGTCCATATTTATTTAGCCGGTACATGTTATTTAGGGCTCGAAATTAACGGTTGTAAACCCAACATAAATACAACATTTGAAGCTTAATTTTGTACGCGTCAAAAAGCATGTGCACATGCATGGAAGCAAATTATTTGACGAGGATATTGAACTAATGAACTCAAATTCTAATGCTTGATCATGACCAGCCAAACCAACAAAGTAAAAGTGCTAATAATCATAACAAATACTCTATCTAGCTCTAGATAGAATAAGAAACGTGCAAAATGCATACCTCTAACTTCCTTTGTTTAGCAAAAGCCGAATGGACAGTGGGGTCTTTGTGCTTCGGAAGACATTCTTCCCCGTGATTTCTTTTCCGAACAAAAAAAAAATAGTCCGCGGCACAGCATCCTCCTTGAGGTGGAGTCTTAGCGGCTTGAAATCAGAACCCAGAAACCTACGTATTACCAGATTTTCTCTGAAGTAGTCTTCGGTAAAATGAACCACACAAATGCGAGAGTTCTTTTCTGGCTGAAATTTTTTTCTTTTCATTTTCAAAAACCATTGTTTCCTGAGCTTTAAATTTGCTTGAAACTTAAACGTACTTACTTTCGACTTAGAATAATTTAAGCAGTTTAGTGCTGCACAAAACACCATGATGTTCCATTCTTTTGAGCTACATCACTAAAAGACTTTGAATTTCCCGCAATTTCATAGCGCACCAATAATGACGTCACAGTTTTACCGGTATGTTCTGAAAATTTCCTGACAATTTTCCCGAGCGCTCTACGATTATGAAGGCCAAAACTAAGCATTTTTCAACTTGAAATTTCTCTGTTTTGCAAAGTCCAATTCCTTTGAAACTTCGGAATATGTTTATTTGGTTCTTAACCAACAAATTGGCCTAAAAAAAAGAAAATTCGAAATTTTGGTTCACTTGACCTTTAAGGAATGGTTGGCTGGCTGGCTGGGATTTGTTGGTTGGTAATGATTGGTATATTCCTGATTTTTAGTGCAGAATGCACTATTGTGATGGTTGTGTGGGCTGCCGTCCGCTAACCGCTAAGGCCACAACGCGCAAAGGTGTACACTTCAATAGCTAATTAACCATTATTATCAATATTTTAACTAACTCATTAACTATGCTTATGAAGGGGGTAAGGGGTGGGGAGTACCTGACTGTATGCACTATGTAAAACGTGGAGTGTCTCTACGTTACTAGGGAGCTTAAGCAACCACGACGAAGGTCAGGACGACGACGACCGGTAGTAACTTGAACGTCAGTGCGCAAGTGGACCAAGAAAATCTTGTCGTTGTGATCTCGTCGACGACGTCAGAAG
This sequence comes from Meandrina meandrites, assembly GCA_963693305.1. Classification (NCBI taxonomy): domain Eukaryota; kingdom Metazoa; phylum Cnidaria; class Anthozoa; order Scleractinia; family Meandrinidae; genus Meandrina; species Meandrina meandrites. The sequence continues at coordinate 17,611,953 of OY855911.1, read as the reverse complement.
GACAAGCTTCACGTCGTAGTTAACTTGAAGACTTTTATCTCGCAACTTTTTGGTCTTTTTATTCTCTTGCTTCGGGTTTTTTATGCTCGTCTGTTTAGTTTGATGAACAGAACCGACTTTTCTGAGCATTGCCTTTCTTCCACGCAGATGACAGCTACCAAAACAAACCATGCCGCGGAGAAAGCAACCACGTCAGTTAAGTTTATTTACAAAATTTCATGAATGAGTGCTTTTTATTATTTTTCGTGAAAGAAAATACTTAAGCTACAATACAATATACCTTTGGTTTCGGTTACAATGTCAGAAAAATGCAGATTAAACCCCTGTTGAAAGCAACGCGATTCAATCAGATCGAGTGTTTACATTACTTGAGCGTCTCACAAGTTTTGCAAATCTGTTTTCGAAATGTTTAATTTTAGATCATCGTTCAACTCGAAAATTTTCCAAAACATAATCTCAAGAAAATGTGCAAAGCGTCCAGGCTGATAGCCGATGATTGCCAGAAATAATTTACGTTTTTCTTGCCAAATGTACAGCCGAGTCAAATAGAAAATTCAACGTGAATTATTCTGAAAATTAGGCAAACATGTTTATATGATTGACACGTCGGAAATTTTCGTAGATGATATAAAACTCTTCGTCGTGATTGAAATTTAATCCATGACTTAGAAAAATTAAATTTTGTACGTCTCTACAAGATGCCATTTCTTAACGAGGAAAGATACTGTAAGAAGTTTTCAAACTTTGTCATCCTTGAGCACCTTCTCAGCTTACGTTTCATACACCCGCCAAAAACGACGTTCTCATTCCAGTATCTCCGCGCTTACTTGACGTCGTCGCCCTCCCGGTCGTTGTGGTTGCTTTAGCTCCCTACTTTTCTATGAAGAACACAAAGACTATATATTTGTCTCTGAAAGCCACCCGCTGTCTCTGTGGTACCTTGCGGTAAACGCATGCGCAGAAGATAACTTATGTCTAGGGTACAGTCTTGAACTCTTTCCCTGCGATTGTTGACTAATGTATTCAAGGAGTGTGTGAGAATGATCTGCACGTGTGTAACGAACGTACATTAAAAAGTGTGATTTTGCTCGTAGCGTGGTTGGCGGTTCTACATTGGCGACGAGGTAAATTTTGGAAGTTTTCGTCGAGGATTTCGTCGAGGTTTTCGATAGTAATTGGTCTCAGTGATGGAAGAAGGCGGGACAGAAAACTCAGAGCACTTCTGGAAGCGCGGGAAGCACTTCGGTCGTTTTAGATGTTGGTTGTTTGGAGCCGTTTAATCCAAAGGTAGAGCCACAGAATTTAAATCAACGATGGAAAAGATGGAAGAGAGCGTTCAATTTATACGTAACGGGAAAGGGAGTTTTGGACGACGCACAGAAAAGAGCTCTATTTCTACATGTTGCCGGAATGGACGTGCAGGAAATTTACTTCACTTTGGCCGGTGAGGATGCAAGCGGCTTCGCCGCGACGGTTAAAGTACTTGATGATTATTTCGCACCAAAGACGAATGTTCTGTTTGAAAGACATTTATTTAGACAAATTGAACAGGAAAGTGGAGAAACAGTCGATCAGTTTGTCTGTAGGCTTCGTCAACGGGCGATCAGTTGTGAGTTTGGCGCTGGCGAGGACGATTACATCCGTGATCAAGTTATTGACAAGTGTTATTAAAGCCACTTACGTCGAAAGTTCCTGGAAAAAAAGTGTTGTAATCGGTTGACAACTTCACGATAACAAAACGATGAATAACTTTAAACGGTCTTTAATACGTATTTTCGGCTCGATTACGACGGTATTACAAAACGATCTCTACACGATACGATTTTTCTAAAAAACTAAATGTTCACATGACTCGTGTCTCAAATAACCGGTAGTTAATATTCAGCGGGTAGTGTAACGCAAACATGTCACGGTTATATTCCGGTAGGGGTAAAAACTAATTATCTCTTCAACATTTTCCCCTCCCGAATTGATAAGTGAAACTTGAAATTCATCTACAAAATTAAATCATTAAGAGTCACAGTTCAAATATCATAAATTTCAATCAGCGTCTGTGAATTCCAACGGGGAAATTCTCGTAACTGGTCGGTTGAGAATCTTGTCTCCAACTCGAACATCAACAACTCTCACAAGCTGGTCTCTTCCTGGATACATACGTTCAATGCGCCCAACCTTCCACTCTCATCTAGACGCATTGGGATCGATGACCATTACTACATCACCAGCTTTAAGGTTTTCTGTCGGAAAGAACCACTTCTGACGGGAGCCAATGTGAGGTAAATACTCCTTCATCCAGCGTCCCCAGACATGTCGAGTTAACTCTTGCACTTGCCTCCAGCGTCTGCGTGGACTAAATGCGGTGCTATCCACACTTTCAGGAACGAAATCACCACCCATCCGACCAATGAGGAAGTGATTCGGTGTGAGTACTGGTTCGTCGTGCGGGTCGACACTCACTGTGGTCAGCGGTCTTGAATTCATCAGACTTTCAACTCCAATGACCGTTGTTTCCAGCTCTTCGTCATTGATATCAGCATCTTTAAGAATGGCATAGATGGCTCGCTTTGCTGACTTAATCATTGATTCGAACACTCCTCCAAAGTGGGGCCCTTGTGGAGGATTCCAATGCCAAGTAACGCCGCGACTAGACGTCATACGTTGAAGCTGATCGTGATCCAGTTGACTGACCAACTCCCTGATTTCTTTCTCAGCGCCCACGAAGTTTGTACCATTGTCACTCAGCATTTTCGTTGGCCATCCTTTCCTTGCCGTCATTCGCACGAATGCGTTGAGAAACGCGTTGGTTTCTAATGAGGTTGCCATCTCCAAATGGCAGCAGTGTGTTTGCAAGCACATAAACAAACACAGGTAACGTTTGGCACGGGGTCGTCCATGCCCTTGCATGGTAAGGTACGGTCCTCCAAAATCCACAGCACAATTAGCAAACGGTTTTGTTGTCATCTGGAGACGGATTTGCGGTAATGGAGCCATCTGTTGCTGGACTGGTCGGACTTAAAAACGTCTTGCACATTCACGGCATTCTCTGTTCACTCGTTTGACCTCCTCACGAACATGGATGACTAGGTACTTCTCTCGCAGGTAGTTTATGGTGTAGTTCACACCCATCTGATGGCCTTCGCTTTCATAATGATATTGGACAATTAATCGCGTGACATGATTCCTCTTTGGCAGGATAATTGGAAATTTTACATCATCTGAGAGGTCATCGGCGTGTCGCAGCCTGGCATTCGAATGTAGAATCCTGTCAATAAGGATTGGAGTGCTGGGGAGCAGCGTAGATTTTCGCAGAAGGGTCTGGTTCTTTATCAGTGCTCCGATTTCATCACTGAATGCTTCACTTTGAGCTTCCCTGATAATTTCTGTTTCGGCAGTTAACAGCTCTGCTGGCGTTAGCTCTCCAAATACTCGCTGATTTTCTGGTTTACGGCAGTTGCTCACGAATCGTTGTACCCAGCTTCTCACACGCACCAACGACAGTCCAATCTCTAACACTCCTTTCGGTTTGACTTTGTACCACTTTGAGTATCTTGTGGGGTCTAAGCGCCACTCTACTTCTTTCAACTTGTCTGTCTGTGCGTCGCGTTCATTGGTCAACAGCTGAACGACGTTGTAGCTTGTTGAACTCTCATTGTTCTGCCTGGACGTTGATTTGAGCTCGGTCATTGCTTCACGTGATGGTTTGTCGAACTTGCAGTCCGGCCATTTAGCTTCAGGACATTGCAAGAAATCGGGTCCGTTCCACCACTTTGAACTCTTGGTCAACTCTCGTGCCGTCATTCCTCTGGTGCCAAGATCCGCAGGATTCAAATCTGTCGGTACGTAACGCCATTGGTCAGGGTTAGATTTGTCATGGATCTCGCCAATGCGGTGTGCAACAAACGGTTTGTATTCACGGCTCTCTCCCCGAATCCAAAAGCCGGCATTCAGGCTGTCCACCAGTATGTGACATTGCTAGATGGGATCTTGAGTCCAGAACAGACTTGATTTGCCAATCGTAGACCGATAAGAGCGCCCATAAGTTCAAGTCTAGGAATGCTCACAGTTTTTAACGGAGCTAAACGGGTCTTGGATGCGATAAGCCGAGTAGTAACATTTCCATCTTCGTATTCGTGTCTTAGTCGGGGAGCATATGTTTGAGAAATAGCTCCCATGGGCATTTTGAGAAGAAAGCAAGCCAGTGGCCTAGAAGTGTTAAGTAGACCACAAGGAACTCAAAAATTGTTGTTGACAATTTTGTAAAGCGCCGAGAGGGTATTAATAGGATGTTTAGAAATGACCTGTGTGATCCAGCATGGAAACGAGGCTGAAAAGTTTTAAATGGCCATAACTTTTTTCTAGTTGGAGAAATATCAACCAAACTAACCAGATATGCTAAGTAAACAACACTCTAGCTAGTAGAACAGTTATTTAAATATACATGGGTCACGTGATAAATCCAGCATGAAATCGAGGCTGGAAAGCCACCAATTGAAAAGGTGAATATGGATGGTGGAGTGGAGGCCTAACTCAGGGGATATACTTGCTAGATAGCCCTGAACCCAGCAAATTGCTAATGTTTGTTAATGAGAGTCACGTGATTGATCTAGCGTGGAAACGAGGCTGTCAAGTCTTGCTTGATGAAATGAAAAAAATGTATTTAATCATGGCCATAATTCCTATGTTTTATGAAATTTACATCTTTTTTTTGTAGCCGTTTACTGTACTCTTTATTTTTATTTTTCTAATATCGCTTTTCTTTCCAGATAGTATAAGGAGTATTCTTATTCTGTGCATTAGATCTGCCATTGATATAGGGGATATGTAGAAAGTTACAAGGTGACCTTTTGACACCTCATGAAGCCCAGACTGATTTTCAAGTGAAGAGTGAATAAATCTCTTTGGAGTGAGTAGACACAGTGCCTCTCTTGTTTCTAAACCATAGGCATTTTCCTTTGTTCGACATGCCTATAATAATAATAATAAAGACTTTGTTGACACGTCCTATTACAAGCTTACCATCCTATGTTTGTGAGGTCACAACATGCCCCATATAAATATTCAAATTTTCTCGCTAATCGCTATTTTAAATATTTAAGCTTCCTATAATTGGCTTCTACTGCTGTCCATTCGCAATAAAATGAATTAGAAATATTTTCGCAATGTTTAAGTTGGTTTTTATGCAGTTTTTTTTTACGATTTGACTGATGCTTCTGGAATGTAAATTGCATGAATAGTCCCAGCTACTGGTACATATCATGGTAAATCAGCAAATTATTATACGACCTAATTTGATATTCCAGCAAGGTTTAAAAGAACTATTCGCGAACTGATCGGACTCAAATTAGGCCAGATTATAGTTCAAAGACTGTTCTTTCAAGGACCGGGAGCTCTTACTAAAGCGAGTAGGGGAAAGATATTTTTTCGGCTACATTCTGGAGGCGGTATCCAATTCTTGGATGTGGAAGTTTAAACTTTAGCAAGGGCCAACGGACAAAACAAAGGAACCGGATCCTGTTGGATCTGATCAGCTAAATGTAGGGATACAAGTAACTGAAAAACAGAAAAGCTGACCGTACGGTTAGATTGAACTATTGTATTTCCAATATTTCGTTAGGCACGGCCTGACTTCTTCAGGGAATGAGCAACTGAAGAAAAAACGTTACAATTTAAGCAACAAAGACAACAAATAATAAGATAGCAATTCAAAAAATAACCATTGGATCAAAACCAATGGATAAACAAATGAGTCCTAATAAACAAGATAAGGTGCACCTACAAACAGTAATAGATCATGGAGGCAGCGTGGCTGAGTGGTTTAGGGCGCTGGTCTTGTAATCCGGAGGTCCCGGGTTCAAGCCCTCCACCCTGCCACTAGCTGGATTTGTTTCACGGTCGTCCCGAGTTCAAATCCTCGGTCACGCTTTGTATATAGCCAACTGGTCTGCCTCCAGCCAGTTGGGATTTTTAACCACGTTATGTTCATTTAAAGTTATTTGTTTCCTATGTTTCAGTGGCATGCCTAAACTAGCTATCTCGAAGCTAAGTGCATGACCACTATAAACAACATTTACATATTTTACATTTACATTTACATTGTATAGCATATTACATTTCTTCTCATTTGTTTATACCCTTGGTTTCAAGGGTTTCACCCCTTTCGATAAGATACGCTTCCCTAGCTTTACGTATACCGTCACGAGATGAAATGCATGATTTCTAGTGGGATAAGTTCTATGTCGCTAGGTGTATGATCGTCGGAAAGAAAATGGTCTGAGATTGCAGTAGGCCTGGAGGTGGGGATGGGTCTGTCTACTGGTCGTCTGTGTTCATTAAAACGGTCTTTCAGTCGTCTTTTAGTCTCGCCTATGTATTGTTTGTTGCAACGTTGACAGCGTACTATGTAGATGAGGTTTTTGGAGTTCCAGTCTATCTGATCAGGGATAAGTATAGTTTCCCCAGTGGCAGAAAAAGTGTAGTAAGTGCGGCCATCGGTGTTGTAGTGGCAAGTAATGCAGTTGTTCCCGCATCTAAAGGATCCCTTGGAGAGGTTAGTTTGTGTGACAGTCAGTAATTTCAATTTAACTCAAATGTCACTAAGGTTGTCAGTCCGTCGAAAAGCAACAAGAGGTACAAATGTAAATACGTTGGTGCAACGTGGTGAAGAAGATAGAATACTAAAGTGTTTTTGTATGATAGAAGATACAGGTTCAAGGGTTGTATGTGATGACAAGAGGAACGCGACTGGGTTGGTTGGATATGGCCTGACTGGGTTTGAGTGTTTCGTTGCGTGATAGCATGAACGCGCTGGATCTCGTGTTTGAGAAATGAGCGATTGTAGTAGTCATAAAGGTATAAGTTCATTAGTTCGTAATGTAAAAGTCTTGTCAGAAAAGCATATGTGTCGTAGTCTAAGGGCGAGGCTGAATGGAATGGCCCGTTTGGTGCGTAAGGGGTGACATGGAGGTACTGATGTTTGTCTGTAGGTTTAGTATAGAGATCTGTCTCAACTATACCAAACGAGAAAAGAGATAGATGTAGATGAATGTGACAAAGTGAATTTGATAGTGGGATGAAGGTTGTTGAGGTAAGAGATGAAGTTAAGTAGGTCGTTTTCTGTGTGGGTCCATATCATGAAAATGTCTGCAATGAAACGCCACCACGTATGTGGCTGGTGTGGCGCATGCAGGAGTGTGTCTGTCTCGAATTTAACGAGGAATAGATTTCGCGCACGATGGAGCCATGCGTGTTCCCATGGCTGTGCCGTGCTTTTGGAGGTAATAGTTGTTGTTGACATCGAAAATGTTCATGTTGAGAATCATTCTGAGGAGGTCACAAAGGGCCTATGTGCGTATGGTGGACGTAGAGCGGTCGCGGGTGTCGAGGAAGTGCCGACAAGCGTCAACATCAAGTGTGAAAAGTATGGTGTTACTAGGTAACTGTCCAAACGGGTCAAGATTAATGAGGAAATGTGTCGTGTCTTTGATAAAGGATGTCGTTCTGTGAACAAGACGTGGAAGTTGCACACCTTGTGCAAATATTAATATTCTATAACCTAGTCAAAACTTAAACTCATAGAACTGCTCTCGCACGCTTCAAAAAACTGTAAAAAAAAAAACAAACTTAAACATTGCTAAAATACTTCTAATTAATTTTATTCCAAGTGGACAGCAGTAAAATGCTGATTTTAGGAAGTTTAAATTTTTACAATAGTGATTAGTGAGAAAATTGGAATATTTATATGGGGCATGCTATGACCTCACAAACATACGATGGTAAGCCTGTGGTCCTATTATGATTTATGGTTCACCAATAATTTGATGGCGCGACTGTTTTTGTGGCTCCAGATAATGTGGCTGTTTTGGAACGGGATGACATACATAGATTTTTAACGGGATGACACACGTTCTTTTCATTTTCATCAAGCAAAACTTGCCAGCCTCGTTTTAATGCTAGGTCAATCACGTGACTGTCATTAATAAAAATAAGCAATTTGCTGAGTTCAGGGCTGTCTAGCAAGTATATCTCCTGAGTTAGGCCTCCACTCCACCATACATATCGAGCCTTTTTCAATGGGTAGCTTTCCAGCCTCGATTTCATGCTAGATCTATCACGTGACCCATGTATATTGAAATAACTGTTCTACTAGCTAGAGTGTTGTTTACTTAGCATATCTGGTTAGTTTGGTTGATATTTCTCCAACTAGAAAAAAATTATGGCCATTTAAAACTTTTCAGCCTCGTTTCCATGCTGGATCACACAGGTCATTTCTACACATCCTATTAATACCCTCTCGGCGCTTTACAAAATTGTCAACAACAATTTTTGAGTTCCTTGTGGTCTACTTAACACTTGTAGGCCACTGGCTTGCTTTCTTCTCAAAATGTCCACGGAAATACATTAGCTCCCGGACTATCTGGTGTATACGGCTGCAGCGTAGGCCTTCTAGGACGTGTCAGAGAATGTGTGGAGTGATAGAGCTTTCCTTTGTACTTGTGTCTTTTAAACACCGAGGAATCTTGATCTCCTCAAGGAGGGACAAGTCACTGAACCAATTTTTCCACTCTTCTTTCTGTTTGGACGGAAGCGGATCATCCAACTGTAATGCTTCTAGCCAGGCTTGCTGCATGAAAATTTTGGCTTTAACAACGAACGGGGCTAGAAAACCAAGCGGGTCAAATAGTGCTGCTGTTTTCTTTAGGACATTTCTCTTTGTATATTCAAAGTCCTCGGCAGGCGGTGAGTAGTAGAACAGAAACTGATCGTTTTGTGCGGACCATGGCATGCCCAACGTTTTTGTCACGGGGAACTGATTCTTCTCAAGATCAACTTCAGAAGCGCGATCCTCGTCAGGAACATCCTCCAATACTTCTGGACAATTCGAAACCCACTTTCGAACATGGAACCTGGCCTTGTAACCCATCTCGGTTAACTGGCGTCTTGTTTCTATGGCCTTCTCTACGGAATCCACTGACGGCATGAGATCATCCATGTAACAATGATTCTTAACTGCATCAGCTGCTAACGGGTAATTTTCTTGGTGGAGTTCTGCGTGTTTTTTCCAAGTGAATTGTGCACAGAAGGGACAATAACATCCACCAAAAACGAATCGGAGAAACTCGTAAACTTCCGGCTCTCTGCGGAGGTCCATATCACGCCATAAGAAACGGTGCAGTGGTCGGTCTTCCTCGCGTAAGACTAGCTGATGATACATTTGACTTATGTCGCCAACTAGGGCAACTGTCTCTTTCCGGAACTTAACGAGAATGTCGAACACGTCGCTTTGCAGCTTCAGTGAGGTCCATATCACGCCATAAGAAACGGTGCAGTGGTCGGTCTTCCTCGCGTAAGACTAGCTGATGATACATTTGACTTATGTCGCCAACTAGGGCAACTGTCTCTTTCCGGAACTTAACGAGAATGTCGAACACGTCGCTTTGCAGCTTCAGTGTTTAAACTCTTTCCTTCGAAGGGTGCTGACCCGTCAAACACTATGCGCACTTTGGTAGTCGCCTTGTCCGGTCGAACTACTGGGAAGTGTGGGAGGAGCCACTGGCAGTCAGGTGTTGGCTCGTCATCAGGAACGCGGTGAATGTACTTCTTATCCAAGTATTCGTTAAACACCTGTTGATAAGCCACGGCAACTTCTTTATCTTTCATCAGTTTTCGCTCGTCGGACACCAATCTTTTCTTTGCCATCGGTAAATTGTTTGTCAGCTGCAGTCTCTCATCTCTCCACGGAACGGCTACTTCATAATGCTGGCCATTAAACTTCAAAGACTTGTTGACTTTATCCCACGCCAACTTGTCTTCCGGTGTTGGCTGATACTGATCAGTCGGGATAATTCCGATACTTTCCAAGTCCCAGAAATGTTTCAGCAAACAGTTTAGTTCAGAGGTGTCCTTCTTAGGTAAAGTGGACGTTGGCTCTTTCCCTTCGATTTGAAGGCGAAATGTGTGATGGAATCCAGTGTAGTGCCTCTCCTTTGCGTCTGGATTCTGAATCGTTCCAATGGCAGTCCATCCCAGGGGGCATAGTCTTGCGCACGGTTCATTCGGACCTCCTTTCACTTCTTTCATCGAATACTTCAGCTCGTAATGGTCTGCTCCAAGTAGTACATCGATTCGACTTCTTTTTGTAAGACTTGGGAATGGAATTCCGCGCAAATGACTCCATCCGTCTTGGATCTTGATCCAATCAACAGCTTTTAAACCCCCGCAAATCTTGGTGGAAGTCTTGGCGGTTTTCATTCGGTCCACTTGACCATCAGTACTTTCAATACCGATTTCGAATGTTCCCGACATAAAACGGATTGTTTGGTCATTAGCTACTTTGACCTCGATTGGCTCTTTCTTGCCTGTCAAACCAAGTTCGTTCACAATATCTTCGTTGACGTAGGTTGTATCGCTACCTTCGTCCAACAGGCAGTTCACGGTGATACTTCTTTTTCCATTCTTTAAAATAATTGGCACGGTGCGTAACGCCACTTCTTTCTCTCGCTCTTGGTTTCCGAACGTCTCCATGGTGACGGATTGACTGTTGGTTGTTCTCGGTCCGTTAATTGGCTGAAGGGGCGTGGTCGGAAGATAAGACTCTGCTTGTGGCCGCAGAGGAGATTGAGCAGGCGGCGCTTTGTCATAGTGAAGGAGATTCTGATGGGTTCCTTTGCATCCGTTTATGCCGCATTGCTTGCTTTTTCGGCAGGTCTTTCCGTGATGGTCATCCGCGAAACATCGGAAGCACAGTCCAAATCGTTTGACTGTTTGCCATCTTTCATCAACGGAAAGTTTTTGAAATGCTTCGCACTTCAACAGAGCGTGATTTCCGGTGCACACACAACACTTTTGATTTCCTTTTCCATTCTTGTTGCCGAAGTAGCTTTGGGAAGATCTTCTAGGAGGCAGATATTTACCATTCCGTGGTTGTTCATTACGGTCTTGAGTTGAGATTCTGTTCTTGATCTCGGTGGCTTGTATTTGATATGCCGCTTCTTCGGAAACCCAGTCTTTCAATGTCTCGAGGGAATCTCGGTACTTGTTCCCGTCTAGCCAGCGGTAATATTGAGCAAGTAGGCGTTCGGGGATCTTCTCGAGGATCATTGTCTGCAATGCTCCACCTTCTAAATCTGATCTTCGGTCATTCTCTTTCAAAGTTATTACAGCTCGCTCCAAGACATCGGCGAAGGTTTCCATTTGTTTAGCATTGTTGTCCTGGATCGGTTGGAGGCGTTTAAGTTCTTCTAAATGCGACTGAACTTGTCTTCGGCTTCCTCCATATTTACGAAATAAGCGTGATTTGGCCGCCTCGTACGCTTACAAAGAATATCCTAATCCTTTAATGGTGTTTGCAGCGTCACCAGCAAGACATGCTTCCAAACGTAGCATCTTGAATTGCGGCGATAATGACGTCATGTCCACACAACTGGTAAAAGCCGCGTTCCAGCGCTGAAAATCCATTTTGTTTCCGGAAAAAATTGGAATTCGGATTCTCTCTAATTGCCCATGCGTTTCGCGATTTGCAGCGGTACAACCAGGGTCAGAATCTTTGGCATAATTCGGTGATATCGGCATTTCCGGTGGCGGCGTTTTAACGGAGTACATATGGTCGAAATCGGAGCGGTGCTTTTCACATTTATCTGACTCCTTTGGCGATTTTTCCGGCGATTTTTCTTGACTATGTTCGTTCGATTTCTTCTGTTGCGATGGAAGCTGTTGAAACTCATCGGTAACTTCTTTTTCTATTCCCAATTCTTCCTCGATTGCGTCTTCCAATTCCTGGCGTCGTTTGTTTATCTCTTCGTTGACAGCTTGAAGTTCCTGATCTTGGCGTTCTAACTCTTCACGATTCTGTTGAATTTCCAATTCCAGCCGATCTCTTCGTAAACGCGCCTCCATTTCTGCCCTTTCCTTGTCTTTTCGTCTCTGTGATGCTTCGTTATCGGCGACTGAGCTGGCACACGATTTGACTTTCGTAAATGACAACAGCCGCGCGCGAGCGGGCGTGGTTTCGCGATCGATATGTTCGACCAGATCGTCCGCTTCGTCGCTGACTTTCTCCGCCATATTTTCATCCTGTCTTCGGCGATAAGCATTCTCCAAGCGGGACATAACCTGAAGAGTGTTTTCCTGTTGTTCTTGAATTTTTTCCAACAGCATTTTTATGTCGACTGATGAATCATCTTCGGTCAGGACGATGGCGAGTTTATTAAACAGACGCGTCATCTGCGATTTCGCATTTCTTTTCTCTTGTTTGCAATCCGGAATGCTGGTGGTGCATTCTTGACTAACTGCTTCGGTAGATTCCACATCTTTCCCGTCCTCGGACATTTTAAACGCAAATTTCCACTTTCACATACGCGTGGCATTTAGGACAGGAACGCCCCCAAAACAATTCCTCGATTTCCCGTAACTTTCTTGTGTAAATCCGGCTCTCGAAGGACCAAATGTTGTAATCGGTTGACAACTTCACGATAACAAAACGATGAATAACTTTAAACGGTCTTTAATACGTATTTTCGGCTCGATTACGACGGTATTACAAAATGATCTCTACACGATACGATTTCTCTAAAAAACTAAATGTTCACATGACTCGTGTCTCAAATAACCGGTAGTTAATATTCAGCGGGTAGCGTAACGCAAACAAGTCACGGTTATATTCCGGTAGGGGTAAAAACTAATTATCTCTTCAACAAAGAGGGAGCACTAACATTGGATGATTTGTTAAGGATTGCAAGGTCGCAAGAAGCGGTCGATTGACAGTTGAAACAGTTCAGTGCGGACCAAAGGAACAATCAAGCGAATGACCAAGGAAACAATCAAAAGAATGACCAAGTAAATGTAGTGGGTGGCAAGTCGGATGGTCGGAAAGCAAAGATTTGTTTTGGTTGTGCTCAAGAAGGACATTTCATTGGAGACAAGAAGTGCGCGGCTTGTGGACGAGTATTGGACACTTCAAAGTTAAATGCCCCCAGGTTCAACAACACAGTGGTGGCGAATTAGGATCCAGGGCAAAGGTTCCGGACAAGAAGGGTGCCACTGGTGGAGGCAGGAGGGGTGGTGGTAACAGAGGTGGCAGTGGAGACAGACGTGAACGTGGAGCGACACAAGAGACAAACCTTGTGGCTGGTGGAAATCAAGGTGGGGAACCTCCCGGATTTGTTCAACATAGCCCTGAGTTTGCATTTTCAGTGGAACAGTCTTCTGGCCATGGGACACTAAGTGGTGGCTTGGTTACCTGAGTTGTTGGAGGCGTGGACGTGCCTGACATTCTTATTGATTCTGAAGCTACTTGTAACGTGATGAGCCAGCAGACCTGGGATTTGTTGAAACTGAAAGGAATTAAATGCGAGTCTCGCAAGGCAGCCAAAGAACTGTTTGCTTATGGTAGTACGGAACCGTTACCAACTCTTGGAACTTTTACCACAGATGTGATGTTGGCTGGAAGCAACGTTCGTTGCGGGGCTGACTTCGTGGTAGTCAAGGGAAACGGTTGAACGCTACTGGGTCGTGAAACTGGTGAGATACTAAGTCTTTTGCGCGTTGGACCCTCACAAGCAAACAGTGTTACTAGTGGACAACTGGAGAGTGATATCCAAGAGAGATACAAGGGCTTGTTTACTGGTGTTGGTCTTTTAAGAGATTACGAGCTTAAACTCCATATTGATGAGTCTGTGAAGCCTGTAGCCCTACATGTATGCAGAATACTGTTTGGCTTGCGTGAGAAGGTTGACAAAAAGCTCGACGAGCTGCTGGAGCTTGACATTAGTGAAGAAGTACCAGAGGGTCTGTCAGGATGGATTTCTCCTTTGGTGGTTGTTCCCAAGGGCGATGGAGAAGTAAGGGGGTGTGTGGACATGCGTCGTGCGAACAAGGCAATCATTGGTGAAAGACACCCAATTCCTACCGTGGAAGAACTTTTGCATGACTTGAACGGCAGCACCGTGTTCAGCAAAATTAACCTCAAGTGGGGTTTCCATCAGATTTTACTCTGAGAGGAAAGTCGACACATCACAACCTTTGTTACGCACCGAGGCCTGTATCGTTATAAGCGGCTAATGTTTGGTGTGACCTCGGTGCCGGAGAAATAATTTATCAGCCAATTGTCAGAGATGTGTTAAGAGGTTGCGCCGGAGTTGCAAACATTGCGGATGATCTCATTATTCATGGCAAGGATGTCGTCGAACATGACCGTTGTCTCTTTGCAGTGTTGGATAGACTGAGTGAAGTGGGGTTGACGGTGAATAGAGAGAAGTGCCAGTTTCGATTGTCAAAGCTCATGTTCTTTGGTCATGAACTGACCAGCGAAGGCATAAACCCAAGTGAAGAGAAAGTTGCTGCCATTAGAGATGCACGGCCTCCTAAAGACTCAACTGAAGTACGGTCTTTCATGGGTTTGGTCCAGTACTCAGCGAAGTTCATGCCAGATGTAGCATCTGTTGCCAAGCCTATTCAAGAGTTGACTAGACAGGGCGTAGCCTTTAACTGGGGTGAGGAGCAGCAAATGGCTTTTCAGGAGCTGAAGCGTTTAATCTCTCGATCAGAGACACTGGCCTACTTCAGAACCGATTGTAGGACCAGAATTGTTGCAGACGCGTCACCTGTGGTTTAGGAGCCGTTCTAACCCAGCAGCATGGAGAGACGTGGAGAGTTGTCTCATATGCGTCAAGAAGTTTGACTGACGTGGAGAGACGCTACAGTCAGACAGAGAAAGAGGCATTGGCTCTGCGAGCGTTTTAACATGTACGTAGCTGGGCTAAGTTTTCAGCTTGAAACAGATCACAAGCCCTTGGAACGCATCTATTCGTGCACATCAAAGCGCTGCGCCCGAATTGAGAGATGGGTTTTGCGGCTACAAGGCTTCAATTTTAAAGTGGTGTACCGACCTGGCAAGACGAACATCGCTGATGCCCTTTCCCGCTTAAACTCTGTAGAGCAGGTGGATCATGGAGAGGAGTATGACTTTGTCAGGGTCGTCGTGGAGAGCTGTGTGCCTGCAGCGTTAACACTGAACGAAATTGAAGAGGCATCTTATAATGATGAGGAACTGTGCCTAGTGAAAAACTGTGTGAGGTCTGGGAACTTGGGAACGGTGTACGCTTACTTCGTATGCACACGTCAAGGACGAACTATGCACCTATGGCAAGCTTTTACTTTGTGGCACAAGGATAGTGGTTCCCAGAGTTTTGTGAGACAAGGTGCTAAAACTAGAACACGAGGGGCATCAGGGTAACGTAAAGACAAAGTATCGGCTTCGCAGTAAGGTCTGGTGGCTGGGGATGGACAAAGATGTTGAGAAAGTGTGCAAGGTTTGCCATGGTTGTCAAGTTACTTCAGGTTGCAACCCACTTGATCCTATGTCTTGTGTTTTGCCTCCAAATGCTCCTTTGCAAGATTGCAGTGCAGACCTGTTGGGACCCCTGCCCACAGGAGGTGGTGGTGGTCGATTATTTCAGCAGATTTGTGGAGGTTGCCATTTTGAAGTCTAATACAAGTACAAAGATTATTGAAGCAATCTCTCCTATGTTTGCCAGATTTGGTGTACCGTTCTCTTTGAGAACAGATAATGGTCCCCAGTTCGTTTCCGAGGAATTTGAATTGTTCCTGCAAGCCCATGGTGTTGGACACCAAAGGACGACGCCTCTGTGGCCTCAAGCTAACTGCGAGGTTGAATGCCAGAATCGTTCCTTGCTCAAGTGTCTTCAGATTGCAAATTTGGAAGGAAAGAATTGGCGAACCGAGTTGGTTACCTGGTTGGCAGCATACAGGTCCACTCAGCAGACAACCGCAGACGCCACGCCATATTACCTTATGTTCGGCCGGCAGAGATGAGGTCAAAGTTGCCGGAGTTGAGGAGAGAGACTGTCCAGGTACCAAGGGAGGAGGTTCGTGATCGTGATTGGTCGAACAAGTTGAAAGGCAAAGTTTATGCAGATGCAAAAAGGGGTGCCACACCTAAGTCTATTCGTGTTGGAGACGCAGTTTTGCTGAAAGCACAAAAGTCGAATAAGTTCTCAACCAACTTCCGTTCGAGTCCTTTCAAAGTCGTTGAGAAAACGGGAAGCGAGGTTACAGTCAGAAACGAAGCTGGTGTGGAATTTAAACGTAACACGGCTTTTGTGAAGAGGTACAATGATCCAGGTGATAGTGTTACAGATGTACTACCGACCTCAGAACTGTCTGGAAGGAGTCGAGTCGTCAAGTCCAGTCCAAGTAGTACCCGAGAGTGTGTCTGGAAGCAGTACCCAAGCAGTACCTGAGAGTGTGTCGGGAAATGAAATGGTACAGCCGGAAGGTCGTGTGTCATCATCGACAGATCAGAGGAGTATTCGGAAGTCTTCAAGAGTAGTCAGGAAGCCTGCATGTTTTCAAGACTATGTTTTGAACTAAGAGTGTCTGAAAGACCAAAAGACTTTGCCGAGTGACTTAAAGTGTCAGAACTTAGAGACTGTGTTTTAGACGTTCAAAGCATTTCTTTGTTTAGGTTTTTGCTTAAGAGAGAATGTAGTGTCGAGGCTCATTGATTATATAATGTATTCAAGGAGTGTGTGAGAATGATCTGCATGTGTGTAACGAACGTACATTAAAAAGTGTGATTTTGCTCATAGTGTGGTTGGCGGTTCTACACTTCCCGTTTATTAATTTATAACTTCAGTTAACTGATTTTATTATGGAAAGCAAAGCAATTGCCATTGACCTCTTCTGGAACTCGCAGTGTTCGTATGCATAAAAAAATCAACAACAGCTTCTCATTGCAGCGCTCTGGTAAATATCAGACACAGTGCCTTCGTAATTAAATATATCCAAAAACTTGGACCGGGATTTTTGGCGCAAATTTCTTTTTCAACCACGGAACAAATTCTTCAGCTGTGCTGCGCTTTTAAAACCCTTCCAAAAGAGGTGTTTTTTGATTTCATTCGTTTATTACTTTTCGAGAAATGACTTTCATTACAGTTAAATTGAAACACTGAATTGAACAGTTGAATTGAAACAGTCATTGCTTACGCATGTGTGAGCGCCGTACGGCTGCCTTTTTATTAGCTCCGTTGAATCTTGCTTTTTATCCTCTTTGTTGAGAGATTTTATGATATTTTTAACTGCAGTGCATTGGAGGATTCGAAAATGCTTCGTTATTCGCGAAACTTTCTCATGTCCATGAGAAATTTACGAAGTTGTAAATCTCATAATCCGAAACCGCTAGAGCTGGAACAATGGCGAGTTTGCAAGATGGCTGGAGTACTGAAACCTATGAGAGGTAAACGTAGAGGGCGCAAGACCTACGAGGCAAACAGTATCTCTACAATCCAACCAAGAACTACTTGCTACCCGTTTTTGGGGAGAGAAAAACGGAAGAAAATAGGGGTTAACCCAAAGAACTTATTAAGTATTCAAATTCGCAACTCTGCTTCTTGTTGTAATGAAGACAGCAGTGTCTCCCGAGGGACGTCCGAGTGTTTTGTTCCATCACTGCTGCTGAGCAACCCAATGTCTCTTGCGCCGAAAATCGACGAGATAGCCCACGCTGTTGAACATCAAAATATTGATATTGCACTCTTCACTGAAACCCGGCTAAAGGAATCGATCCCCGATGATCCAATCAATATCGAAGGATTCCAGTTGTACAGAGGAGACCGCAAAAGCCAAGAACACGGCGGCGTCTGTTTATATGTCAAAGACTCGATTCAGTGTAAGATTTTGCAGGATTTTCACTGTGATGATCAAGAAGCTTTATGGGCCTTCTCTAACCTAATTGTAGCAGTTGTATACCACCCAGATCAGCATCCTGACACCAGCGATGCCACGCTAAATGAGTATTTAACGTCATCTCTGGATAAAATTGAAGCCAAATTCCCGAACAGTGGAATTTTGATAGCTGGCGATTTCAACAAATTCGACTTCAAAGCGTCAGCTAAATGTTACCTGCTCAAACCAATCATCAAGAACCCGACACAGGGCAAAAATACCCTGGATCAGATATACACGAACTTGAAGGAATACTACAAGCCTCCATTAAGTGGACCAGCCTTTGGTCTCTCTGACCACTTATCTATCACGGTCCTGCCCAACATTCGTGAGAAATCCCAAGCTCAGAGTAAGATCATCAAAATGCGCGACAAAAGATCTAGCCGCGTCGCTCATCTTGGTCGTTATCTGCTGGAGTTCTCATGGGCCACTGCAATGAGTCAAAATGAATCCTGCGATGACAAACTGGCTGCAGTTACGCAGGTCATTAATTATGGTCTTGACACCATCATGCCTGTGCGATCAGTTAAAGTTCACCAAACAGACAGACCGTTGCTAAATCCTGATCTAAAACGGCTTATCCAGAAAAAACAGCAAGCTTTCTCATCTGGCGATATGTTCCTATTCAAGCTGCTTAGGAACAAAGTGAACCGTGAAAGAAAAAAGTGTCAGGCGATTTATTATAACAAGGTGCGTGACTTAAAGGACACGCGCCCTCGCAATTGGTGGCGTGAAGTTAAATAGTTCTGTGGAAATGGTGGTAGTGCGCGGAAAGACATAAGGTCCATTTTAAGAATCCTAATGGTAATGCATTTGAAATTGTTAAATCAGTCAAGATGTTAGGCATCACTGTAAGGAATGACCTTAAATGGAACGATCATAATATTACAGCAAAAGCGTCTCGACGAATTTATTTGCTTAAACAACTTAAGCGCGCTGGCCTAGACTGTAAATCTCTTATTTAATTTTATTGCGCATGTATTCGTTCAGCCCTAGAATATGCATGCCAGGCTTTCCATTCCAGCTTGCCAGCCTATCTGTCCGATCAAATAGAAAGGATTCAGAAAAGAGTCTTAAGGATTCTATTCCCAGAGGGTTCGTACAGCAATGCCCTGAAAGAAGCGGGTTTAAAAGCATTCCTTAACAGACGCGAAGATCTATGTAATCAAATTGTAGAAAGCGATGGCCAGCATAACCCAGCTGACCTGCTGCACGCACGCAACGACAATGAGAGATATAATTTTAGGAATAGGCGTATGTTTTCAATCCCGCGTGTAAAAACGAAGAGGTTTGGAAATACTTTTATAATGCACTATGCAGATGAGAAAAATTGTAAATAGAACTTTTATATTTGATTGATGTATTTTAAAAGTATATTTTAGTTTTTTCTTATGATATAGTTAGACATTTTTATAACTTTGAATTTTTTTTTTTTACAATTGTACATAACTCAAGTAATTCAGCTTATAGCTGCGAGTTGTGATTAATTTTTTAATAAACGATTTAGCTTCTTTATTTACCTTCATCTTCATCATGTTAAAACCCAGTCAAGTGAAAAAAACGAGACAAACTAGTATGAATTACGCTAATTGGCCAAAAGTGTGACAGCTCAGACAATCGGAAGCGGCTTGGGATTTCGAGGCATTCAAAAGTGTGTGTAGGGACAAGTTGAAAGGACTAACTTTTCTGGTTTCTCGGTCCCAACAATAATTCATATCGAGCAATAATCAAAGTCTCCTTCGAGCCACCTCATGGTATCTGGTTATTTTTCTTATGAACCTTTGTCTCTTTTCCAACTGTTTTAGTTGAAAAATGCAATAGAAATATATGAGGATGGAATGAACTTGTTGCAGAATGGGAAGGTTGGGTTGGGTGGGGGGTGCTTCCATATATACATGCTATATGCCGCTGTGCAGGGTGGGGTTTCAAGCAATTTTTGCTCAATAAGACTAGGCTAGTACATTGTGATTGAAACTTTGCACTGAAAGAACCTTATGTAAATATAAATACAAATTATTACAGGAATCTTAAAAGCAACTGTCTGCAGTTGTAATAGAGTTTCTGAAGAACAACAAGTCTCAAGTAGAGTGGGAATTTTTATGTGTTTGATAGTTACATACTGTGATTACTCTTATGAAAAGTCACATCTGTAAATTGTGTGATTTCAAAATGGATGTAATAAAGTGGTAAATATTAAACTTCGTGTCGTGCAATTTTGGTCTGAAGTCATACTTGTGATTTCAAATCGAACGAGCGCGTAGCGCGAGTTCGATTTTATTACATCCATTCGATTTTATTACATCCATTTCTCAGTTCAATTACCATTATAAATAATACATGTAGTTGAAATCTAGCTTGTGTCATAAAGGCCAAATTCAATCGCAATGAGCTATATATGGTCAACACTTGAGATTATAACTGTTGTAAATAATATTATCCAAAAACGTGAATATGTTAATTTTATCAACTGAAGTAAACAAATGCGAGTCAACTCTAAATTATCTGGTTATATATTTAATTTTCAAATTAACGTAAAATTCACATTTGGACAAATGAAAGAAACTCGAAAATATAGTTTAAGGTTTCATCATCCCAATTTCATTAAAACTGAAGCGGAAATGATGAACAAATAATAACACTTATTTCAGTAAACGCATGCCAAGTCGGTTTGCTGCTTGCATGAGGAAAATAACTCCTACATTTATATGCACACCTAAAACAAATAACGACAGAAACTTGTTATTATCGACGGAAACGATTGCCACAAATACAAATGGTTTTCGTTGTTTGCAGGAAATTATGAAGCAAGTTTCCCAACAAATGTTAAAATATAGCTGCAGTTCATTTGCTACAAGCCTTATACAAAATGAAATACGATGGATAACCAAGGGAATCTTACCTTTGCTTCCAGATAGTAAAGCATTCATTTCATTTGAGCTTGCAGCATAATTTCTTGTTGCGGCTGCATTATAGTCATTTAGTCGCCGTCCAAATGTATGTAAACATTTCTAACGAGCGATCAATCGTCACGTTTAAGCTAGACTTTGGTGCTCATTTCTCGGCAGTCGAGTATTCTTAAGCATGATTCCATTTCGTTTAAGAACTCCACAAACGTGTATTTTGATATGATCATGACATGAATGCAACGAAAAACGCATCTGTTTTTGTCGAGCCAACAGCCGCCATACTGGATCTCTCCTTGTGCTTGGGTAATTTGGGCAAGTTTCTGCCTACATCTTGATGGATACATTGCCACTTTTAACCCAATTGTTCACTTGAGCATTCTTGAGCACATTTTCTGATGGTTTGTGAGGTCTTCAAAAGTGTATTTTGATCAAACATGTAGCGAAAGGAACAAAAATCCGCCTTTACAATTTTAGCGTCGGACGCCATTTCAGCTCATGTTGCAAACATGTACTGTCGCCTTTGTTCCACCCCCTCCCCCCACATATACGAACATAAGACAATGGCCCAACTTTGTGGACAAATCAAAACCTAGCGGGGGAGACAGGAGTAAATTTGTTTAATTCACTTTTAATGGAGATTTAATTCATACATTAATTGTTTAACGGAATGGAGTGACATCCAACCCTCACTATACCTCATGGTATTCATGATACCATGAGGTAAAAAAATAGCGCAAAAAATATGTTTGAAAGTACCATGTGACACACTTTGAAGTGAAAAACAGCAGTATCACGTTAAAGTGTTTTTGCAGAAAAACAAAAGTACCATGTTTCAAACAAAAACAGTTGTGTTACAGTTGTAGTAGCAAAGATAAGCGTGAGTATCACGTCTGGCGTTTTAACGGCTTATTGAAAGTAAAATTAGCTAAACAAACAAAATACATAAATCGCCATACGTTAAATTATTCAGCCACTTCGCAATCTGCACTGTCCTTTGAGTCTCTGAGTTAAAGTTTCACATTAAACTTGTATCTATACCATGCCATAGCAAATACAGCCAATCAGAATACTGGAAAGCCGTTGTATATTCGATGGTATTAAACCCAACCTTCCCATTGTGCACTGCGATCTTATTCCTAATGAAATTCAGTAAGGCTAAAGTGTTTTTTTCTATGGCATGATTATGCAACACTGTTGTGGTTCACCATGGAATATCCCACTTGTCACCTGTATTTCTTTGGTAACTAGCAGTGGTATATTGCAATTCCTGCGTTTTGATTGATTGACAGGCAATGGTATATGAGCTCATATACAATTGACCACAGATATGATAGCCGCTACTCGTCAACAAAACAACTTTGGGCGTTTTTAATAAAACAATTATTCCACTCGCACTTGTTGGATATGAGATCGTTATAGCCAACTCGGCGCTACACGTCTCGTTGGCTACCGCGAAAATACTGTGATTATAAAAAAAATACAAGTGTTATTCCATAGTGTGCCCCTCGAAAGGATTGCATTAATAAGTAGTAAATAGTTGACAAAAATGCTAATAACCACGCAATAGGTATAGAATTACACTGCTCTGTTAATTTTCAGGTGGATCTGCTTTTTGTCAACAAAAGTGGGTACAATGGCGCACAGTTAAAACGTGTCAGGTGTGCAAACTGATTGATTGCTTCCTGATATTTTGTTTGTTTGTTTTTTGTTTTTTGCCTTTTTTTTTAATCTGAAGTTGTTACTGACTTTTTTCTTGTCTCTTTTCATTCCACATTTTCTTGACTTTTCTCCTTTTTCTTGTCTTTCTTCCAAGGTGTGGAAGTGTGATTGTTGACCTGGAGCTGAAGTTCAATTCCACCATAAGAGAAAGAGAGGTGATTGATATACTGCGCAACACTGTTAAGACTACTGGTATGCTCGGACCGTTTCAAGTGAATGCCTCATCTATAATAGGGACACGACCTGCCACTGGAAAAACAACAACAGCAACACCAACTACGCCTACCGGCTCACCTGACAGTATGTAACTTCCATTTTTTATTTTGTTTTGGCTATTACATTTAATTCCTTGCATAATCAATTGCTTCAGTATAATTATTTTGTTTTTGATGCGGAAGAGAGACAAACAGGTAATTTAGCGTTTGTGTCTTCAGTTTGAAGTTCTTTCCACCTCAACCGTATACGTCATCCCATATCTATTCCTGCTTACTGTCAACGATGTTTCCTTCATTTACAACTGGTGTCTACATGTCAGTGCAGTATTTATGATGCTGTATCATCAAGATTCTTTTGGAAATATCCAAGCCAGCTTATTTCTGCTGTTTTAGTGTCATACCGTAGTGATGAACCTTTGGCCTTCTTTTTGGTATATGTGCCTCAAAACATCGTTTGAGACTAGCAGATTCCTTCATATCTTTCTCAATCGTGACATACACCATACTAAGAAAGCCATTTTTATTATTCTCTGACCCTTATTCACTCTGCACTAACACTCTCTGTGATGTTATGCGACTTGCATACCTTATTACGTAGAGGATGAAGGATAACCCGAATCGAATATGTTCATTGTGCCCAATAATTTAGACAACAAATGACGATCTTGAAAAATAAACTATAATATTTCGGTATAAGCTATACCATCATCAGACTAAGAAAATTAAAATACAAGTGACGAGACGAAACAAAAAGTTTACTCAGGAGAATAGACAGAGTTCTCTGCTGGATTTCAGTCCATTGTTGAGGGAAGGTCCTAGGCGTTTGATGAAATATACCTCTTTGTACGGGAGAAGATTCCAATTATTGTCACAGTCTAGTACTGTTTTTTTTTGTATTTTATTAGTTTTTATTACATGTTTTATAGAGAGTACAAACAAAGACTAAGACTTACAACAATATGAGTATTGAAACTTTTACATAAAAACGTAAGTGATTGGTAAAAAAAAGAAATAGAGGAAAAACAATAACGAAGAAAAAAAAAGGGAGAAGACGGATACAGTAAATATCAACATACGCAATCACACACAAAAAAACTAGAACCAAGAGAATTTACATTTTCTCTTGCTTAAGCCTATTAACTAAATCAGACAGGGTAATACTTTGTTCCATTTTTTGTAATGTTTGTCCAGCTTATCATTATTAGAAGCGATTTTTTGCTCTATCTGGAAAGTTGCCCTTATTTTCGCTATGAAGACATTTAGCGATGGATGTTTGATATCTAATTTACATTTATAGATGTAGAATTTAGCTAATAAAATAAGATAATTTAAAATAAGGAAGTCATCCATGGCGTTAAACACTCCGAAGAGGACGTTTTCTAATGTTAAAAAAGTTGTAGTTATTTTTTGTTTGATTAGCCAAGAAGAGAGTGACTTCCAGAATATTTTTGTCACATCGCAATGGAAGAATAAGTGCTCGAGGGATTCAACTTCTGTTTGACAAAAGGCGCAAAGTGGCAAATCAATCATTTTAAATTTAAATAATTTGTCATTCGTAAATACGATGTTATTTAACAATTTGTATTGAAATTCTCTGACTTTTGTTTCGAGTGTAACAGTAAAGGGTAGAGAGTAAATCGTTTTCCACTCCACAGAAAGCTCTGGGTATTTATTATCTAATTTTATTTGGGTGGAAGGTACAGTTTGCTTTTTACGTTTAAATTCATTGTAGATCATTTTAGAAGTAACTTTCAATAGATTGACATTAATGCCATCTATTTTGATTCGAATAGTATCACTCGAAGGAGAATAAATATGCTGCTGACTTTGTCTGATAATTAGTCTCCATTCGTTAGGAATGGCATTGATGACACCCATTAATTTGAAATAAAGAATGGGAGATAATTGTAAACGCAAAATCTTTTCACTCTCGAGAAATCTGCCAGTATTAGATATCAAGTCTCCTATTTTTAAGATTCCGTTATCGACCCGACATTTTATGAAACAAGACCTTTTTTCAATAAGAATATGCTTATTGTTCCATATTGTTTGATTCATAACATCGTCATAGGAAACTACGTTTGTTGTGTTCAAATCGGACCATGCCTCAAGGCATTCTTTGTAGAAATCCGGTAGATAGATAGGAAGTTTACGAGTGTCAAAATTGCAGTGCAAAATAAATTTTCCGCCAACTTCGCCTAAGAAGGTGTCGAGAATTGTTTTCCATGGATTACTATATTCTTCAATATATCTCTCCAAGGTAATAATTCTTTGTGATAAAATCATAGATTGAATATCGAGCATCTTTAGGCCACCATTTTCTATATCGTTGATAAGTGCAGTTCGTTTTATCTTGTCATTACCTCTCCAAATAAAACCATAGAGCAGTTTATTTACATCTTTTATAAGATCATCTGAGATCGAAATTAAAGAGGCTTTATACATAAATTTGGGAATTGCAAATGTCTTGACAATCTGAATCCTTCCGAGTAATGTAAGACCCCTCCACTTCCACATGTTAAGGGTTTTTTGAATAGATTTCAGAATGGAGTTAAAATTGGAACTTTCTCTTGTTGGCTTATGATAATCAAAATAAATGCCTAATATTTTAATTGATGTTCAAACTTTATGATAAAACTCTTCTCGCACAAGTTTTTGAGGTCCGATTGCAAATAATTCTGTTTTCTCATCATTTACACGAAGCCCAGAGAACCTCGAAAAGAATTTAAGAGTTACGAATAGGTGTAAATAAGAAAACTTGTCTTTTAAGAAACACGTCATATCATCTGCAAAAAGCGTTAGTTTTATTTCCTCGTTGTTAATTGTCAATCCCTGAATATTACGATTTTGTCGAATGTAACAGGTAAGTGTTTCCAAGGCAAGAATAAAGAGTAAAGGTGAAAGCGGGTCACCTTGTCGGACTCCACGATTAACACAGAAAAGATTGGTAGTAAAACCATTGTTTAATACACAGCTCGATAAATTTGTATAAAGGGTCTTGATCCATTGCCTAAAATAGGTTCCGAAATTAAACTTGTGCAAAATCTTAAAGAGAAATTTTCTATTTAAAGAGTCAAAAGCCTTCTCAAAATCAATTGCTAACAAAATCCCGGGTCTATTATTTCTCTTTGCATATTCTAGAGTACCATCAATAGCCATTGTTCTTATCGCGTCAAAGATTGATCTTCCTTTTATAAATGCAGTTTGGCTATGATGAATGAGACTGGGTAAAATTGGTTCCAATCTTTTTGCCAGTGCTTTTGACGCAATTTTAACGTCTACATTAATTAGTGAAATTGGGCGTCAGTTTTTTAAAAGTCTTTTATCTTTATCTTTCTTCTCACGTAGAGTGATCATTGCCTGTTTCTGCGAGGTGGAAAGTTCACCATGACGATGCGCGAAATTTAGACACTCAACGAGACATTTTCCAACGAGGGGCCAGAATGCGAGGTAAAACTCAACTGTAAGTCCGTCGTTTCCGGGTGTTTTGTTTTTCTGGAAAGTTTTCAAGGCCGCGAAGCATTCGCTTATAGTAAGTTTTTTGTCCAATGTGTCCCGTTGTTTGTCTGTTAAAGTATTGTTATCTACTTTACTAAGGAAAGTTTCCATTAAATCTTCGTCAGAATGGTCAACTTTCTTATCATAAAGGTTTGCATAAAAGGATTGAATTTCATTTAAAATCTCTTTAGGGTTTGATGTAGTTTTATCATTTTCTGTGTTAAGTTTTCTTATGCAGCTTTTTTTCTTTCGACAGTTTTCCAAATTCAAAAAGTACTTATTGCTTTTTTCGCGGTATTCGTACCAGTTCGCTCTTGATCTTATAATTGCTCCTTGAGCTATAAACTCGTACTGACGATCATAGTCTGTTTGGAGAATTTCCAACTCGTTCAGATTTTTTGAGCTTGGGTCTTTATCACATGCTAGTTGACATTCCTGAATTTGCTTTTCCAGACTAAGCAATGTTGCCCTTCTCTCCCTAGCTTTGCATTTATTATAGGCTATCGTTTCTTGTCGAATTTTATATTTAATATAATCCCACAGAACCCGGGGATCGTCGATTTCTTTACCCTCCTCAATCCATGTGCAGTATTTATCTCTTATGAGCGATACAAAATTTTCATCATCAATTAAGCTTGCATTAAATTTCCAAAAGGAAGGACCGTGGTGTTGTTCTTCGATTCCGTTTATAGACAATGTTATTGCCGAGTGATCGGATTTAATTGCAGGAATGATATCTGTACTCTTTATATCATCTTGTATGCTACTAGAAATTAACCAAAAATCCAATCGACGTTGGATTACGGGATTTTTCTGCCGCCAAGAAAAGCGTTTAACGTCTGGATTTCTAACCCTCCAGATGTCTATGAAGTCAAACGAAGAACGGATTTGGTTTATTGTTTTAACCGATTCTTTTAATTTGGGCTTTCCTCCTAAACCATCGAGCTCAGGATTTAGAATTACATTGAAGTCTCCTCCAATGATTACATCACAGTCAGCTTCTATATTCAAACTGTCAAGCGCAGTTTGAATTTCCTGAAAAAATATGCTCTGCTCACTGGCCTTATTTGGAGCATAAATATTGACAAAGATAAAAGGTTGCTCCTGTACATTGGCCTTTAAAATAATAAAGCGGCCCTCATTATCATGAGTATATGATTTCAATTCAAAACTTAACTTTTCTTTTATAAGAATCAAAACCCCTCTACTATGTTCCGAGCCATGTGCGAAATAAAGATCACCTTTCCACTGAGATTTCCATATATTTTCAACGTCTGGCGTACTATAAGTTTCTTGTAAAAAGATTATGTCCGCCTTATCTTTGTTCAGCCACTGAAAGAGCGCCTTTCGTTTCTCAAATGTTCTAATCCCTCGAGCATTAAGCGACAACAATCCAAAGTCTATATTGTGCTTTGTGAATTAAGCTTCAAAAAAAAGACAATAAGAAATTTACCCTGCTGTTTAGTATACGAAAACACTGTGAAAGGGGTATGTGGAACTGAATTTAAAATATGGTAATATAGCCTCTGAGAAGGAATATTAGGAATATTAGCGATATTCCTTCACTATTCCTTTCTTCAATATTAGCGATATTCCTTCACTTTTTATATCGCTAATATTCCTTCTCAAATGTTTTACAAAACATTTTCTTATTCGAAATCTACAACGCGATAACCAATTAAGCTTGTTCAGGCGACTTGAACAGCTTAGTGTTAAACAAGTCAAATGCGATGGAGCTATCGAATTCCTTCGACTCTGTCAAAACTTTGGTGTTACTCCAACGTTTGCCGAGGTAGACGAAACGAAGTCCAACAAGTGGAGGCAGTCTTCAACGCAATTCGCTCAGAACGTCATCCTCGAGGAATTACGCTTAAAATCAAACAAGAATGCCGCATTAAAGAAACAGATCGCTGATGTCTACGATGAAATCCGTCAGAACTGTTCTTCGTTTCGCTATTTGTGTGTCCTGAAAACGATCGTTGATCTCCGTAAGAAACAGTACGAGAAACTGATGAGCGACCACGTCTCAAAGATTGCGCGCCTGATACAGAGAGATGTCGATGTCGATGAACATATCCAAAATATTTCATCTTATAAGCTTTCTTTCTTCCAGAAGCTTGTTCTCTGCCGTGGTCTAAAGTTTGCACTTCCCCAGCGCCATATCTCCGCCATGGATGTCCAAGCCAGTTTTGAAAAAGCCTTCTGGAAACTCGAACCAACAATTCCTGAAGACAAAAAAGAGTTAGCCACCGCAACACTACGATCCATTGCACTGAATTATATTGAACGGAAAGGCCCAAGACCACCAAAGGCCCTAGTACATTCAATCAACCAACTGAAGAAACGTAGTGATATTGTCATCTCAAAACCGGACAAGGGGTCCGGCATCGTTGTAATGGACAAATCTGATTATGTTCGTTTACTCTCCGAGGCATCTATCAATGACGCAACAAAATTTAAGCCGGTTGACTCGGAAAGGCCAAGAAAAAGAGGTAGACCCCCAAAACATTACCATCCTTTGTTGGAAAAAGAAAAACATCTCGACTCAGTCGTCCGCAGAATTCTTCCTAAACACATCGCTGAATTGCTCTGTCCAAAAGGGACCAGATTAGCACATCTCTATGGATTACCTAAGACACACAAAAAGCATCTGGCCATGCGACCTATTCTCTCCGCGACCGGCACCTACAACTACGCCTTAGCAAAATGGCTAGATGAGAAGTTAAAGCCCTTCTCGACCAACAAATACACAATCTCTGATATCTTCGAGTTTGCTCAGGAAATCCAACAGCTTCAGTTCAACAAAAATCACATTTTTGTATCGTACGATGTGTCGGCATTATTCACAAGTGTCCCCTTGGAAGAAACCATCCAGATTCTAGCCAACAAAGCCTTTGCTGGGAACTGGTTTAACGAAACCCATCAGTTGAACATCACTCGTGATGATCTTGTTGAGTTATTGAGGGTTGCTACAAAACATCAACTTTTCCAGTTTAACGGACATCTTTATGAACAAATCGATGGAGTTGCAATGGGCTCACCCTTGGGTCCACTCATGGCGAATGTTTTCATGTGTTCAGTCGAGGAGAAGCTGGAAAGCGAGGGCAAGATGCCCACTTTCTACAGAAGGTACGTGGATGACACCTTAGCTACGGTACCCGACCTTGGATCTGCTGAAGCCCTTTTAACAACATTGAATGAAGCCCACCCTTCAATCAGCTTTACGATGGAAACAGCAACTAACAACAAGCTACCCTTTGTTGGAATGGAAATTGAAATTACAGGAAATCGGCTAGTAACACGCGTCCACAGAAAAGCAACAAACAAAGGCCTCTTACTGCACTATCAAAGTCACATTGACAACAAGTACAAGAATTCACTCCTGAAGACAATGTTAATTCGTGCTCATCGTCTCTCATCTTCTCCAGATGTTTTTGCCAATGAATGCAATACCTTAAGATCAATGTTTCTTAAATTAAAGTATCCTCCGCGCCTAATTGAATCAACCATCAACAACTTTATCCGCACACGAGATCAAGCAAGACCACCGGAAGAAGCCCAGCAAGACAAGCCCATCAGAATTGTTTTGCCGTTTAAAGACCAGAGATCGGCTGACGCTTTACGCCGTAATCTTAACGACCTCAACAAGAAAATCGGAAGTGACCTGCAGCCAGTGTTTACAAGCAGAAAAATTATGGACGACCTCAAAGTGGTAGAAGCCAAGCCTCCCCTTATATACCTGGGCCAAAATTGGATCTGCAATTCTGGTGGAGTTTCCAACTCCTCGACCAACTCGACGGCTTTATATCTAAGAGTTTACTTGCCTTGTTAAGTCCGCCATTTTTTGTAAGGTTTTTAAATTTTAATTTTGGTGGAGTTTCCAATTTCTCGACCAATTCGACTGCCTTACATCTTTAAGAGTACGATTTTCCTTATTTTTCATTCTTAACTTGGCACAATTTCTTTTGTTGTGTTTCTCAATTTGTTTACCAAAACTAGTGCCTTACATATAACAGTGCGTTATTTTAAAGGCCGCTACTTAAATTTAAACAGGTCCTAACTATACCAACATACAACATTTGAACACAGCAATTACAATTTCTCCGCAACACAACGCTAATGAACACAACACAACATAACACAACTTGACGCAACACAACACAACTTCAGTCACTTCTACCAACACATTTACTCCACCATTTCATGATTAATAATCACAATTACAACTCCCCCTTTCAACACAACACAACACAACACTAACAACTCCCATCTGCCCTCTACTCCACCAACACAGCTTGACTTTTCACAACTTCACTCTACTCTACTCTACTCCACCAACACAACTTGACGCCACACAACACATTTTGTTTCTCCGCAATGTAACGCAAATGAACACAACACAACTTCACTCACCCTACTCCACCATCACATCTACTCCACCATTTCATGATTAATATTCACAATTACAACTCCACAACAGATTTAATTTCATTTCAACACAACACAACACTTTACACGCAACACAACACAACTTATTCTCCCCAACACAACCCTTTTGAACACAACACAGTTCAACACAACTCAACTTCACTCACTCTTCTCCAGCAACACAACTTGACGTAACACAATCCAACAACAACTCCGCAACACAACACAACCCAACCCAACACAACACAACACTTTTCAACACACCACAACAGAACACAAGAACACAACACAACCCAACCCAACCCAACCCAACACAAAACAACGCAACACACCACAACACAACACAACACAAGAACACAACACAACGCAACGCAACGCAACGCAACGCAACCCAACCCAACCCAACCCAACCCAACCCAACCCAACCCAACCCAACCCAACCCAACCCAACCCAACCCAACACAACACAACACAACACAACACAACACAACACAACACAACACAACACAACCCAACCCAACAAGTAGCCAGACGCTTTAATCGGGAACTGTCTCGCAAGAGAGTAAAAATTTTACATATATTTGAGAGCGTTCGCACGCAGCGCTTATAAAAAGCCCGAAACTTCTTTTTGTACCAAGTTTTAGAACGGCGTTTGCCCTTTCAAAATATCTGAATTTCAAGTGGTTTGGAGTTTTATCGGGTAGGGAAACTGTTTCTCGAAAAAGACCGCCAAAATAAGAATTTCGAATAACCGAATTATAGTGATTTTCAGTGGCCCGCCGTGATCTTAAAAATTAACTTGGGGAAGGATAATATGACTCAAATTACTTTGTAAACACGTCAGCAGCATATTTCGACCCAAAATCGGGGTTTTATTTAATGCGAATGAATCAGTGCGAAGTTTCTGACAAGCTAAGAGACACGTTTATTTTGTGTGTTTTTGTAGACACGTGGGGCTGTAACGGTTTTGTTAGTTTTTGGCCGGTTAAAAGATTTTTCAAGAAAAAAAAAATCCCACCACGTTTCTAGGCCTACCATAGGCTATCTCTTGGCGAAATATAAAGAAGTTTGATTTTTCATCATGTGTCAAGTGGAAGTGAGATGAATTTCTTTCTTTCTTTATTGCATATTTCTCATCTAGGGCTGTGATCAACTTGATGAAAATATCTTTTCAAAATCCAATTGTTATTTTCATGTCTCTGTGACGTTAATTTCTGTGACTTTGTTTATCGTGCTACGGAAGGAATTCAAAAGATTATGTTGTCGATGGATGCAGACGTTAATTTCTGTGACTTTGATTATCATGCTAATGAAGGATTTCAAAAGATTATGTTGTTGATGGATGCAGTTGACGATGATTCAATAGAAAATGAAGGAAAATAACGCGACAACAGAAATAAACAGAACTTGTAGAGATAACAGTAACAAATGTATTTTAACCCCAAGCGAATCTCGCTACTTCGAGCGTTCTTTTCATCGTGAAAGATACCGGTGGATATCCACCCTGGTAAAACAATGCTAAAAGAAATCTAACATGCGGAAATTAAAGCTCGCAAAAGTTAAATGCGACTTAGATTAACGCGAAGATGAAGTTTACAACTTCGCGTTAATGTAATGAAGCGTTAATTTCCTATAATAATTAAGGTACATGTTTTATATCAGTTCGAAAACGAAAACTTTGCAGGAAATTTAAAATTTTGTAGTGAAAATGTAATCAATATTAGATAATGTTTAGAGTTAAATAAATAAAGAATGGAGATACATACAGTATGCGGTCCTTGGTCCGCGACTTTTTCGAATATGATTTAATATTTCCGTGATAACTAAAATTCGGCAAAAAATGAATGTTTCCAATGATTTATTGATTATTCTTCTTCAATATGGCAATTTTTCAGCTTTTTTACTATCGGTTTACGGTGGGGAATTCATGCTTGTCGACAGACAGGTCAAATTGCCTTTCTTGAAATTTCAACTTTTCGCTGCTCCGTGAATTAGATGGTCGCCTTTACTAAGCTAGTGCACAGATAAAACGCAACGGGAAAACGTGTTTTTTTTGGAGAACAAGTAAATAGATGAACTAATTTCAGCAGCTGTGGAGAGATTTGCTGCAGAGTTTCAAATTTTACATTTAGCGACTATTGACAATCAGTAGAATTCTACTAGTACACTAAGGGACGGACCATTATTTTTCTGGAGGGGGGGATGAAAAATCTCTCTCTGCAAACTATTTTTTTTTATCTATGCACCTCTGCAAACAATTTTTTTCTAACAACACCTTCCTGCAAACAATTTTTTTCGATCTTTTTTAACCACGATCTGCCACAAAAAGGAGGTTCGCCTTTGCTGCCATCAATCATTGGCCGTTTTTATACTAGAGACGCGTTACCCGTCTGGAGGAGCTTCGACAAACATTTGTGTAATTCGTCCGGTTATCCGTCTCTAGTATAAAGACGGGCACAAGACGCGTAATCCGTCTAGACGAGCTACTTTTCGAAACGCGTCTTGAACGACGGATTTCGAAAAGTAACTCATCTAGACGGGTAACGCGTCTTTTGCCCGTCTTTATACTAGAAATGTTTAAACAAGCAAGCAACCGTGGACGATGATCCTACTGGTATACGTTGGATCAATAATGATCTGATCGGTTTAAAATAGAAAAATGAAGACTATAAAAAAGCAGAAACCGATACAACGTAGAAAGATTTTAAATTTGTGTACTATATTTCGGCTGGCCAAACCAGCCTTCTTCAGGTACAATGGGAAATTACATTGGGAAGGGTTTTATATGTAGTGATTGCGGTATTTTGCGTAATACCGGAAATACGTAAAGGTAATGAAATTGACAGTGTAGAATGAAATAAAAATAAAGTAAAATAAACTAAAAATAATAAAATAGCTGATAATACAATACAGAGAAATAAATCAGTATGTTTCTTCGCGAATGTTAAGACCTTCGGGATCAATTGTCCTGCCTTTTAGGATTAAAAAGGCTTCCCTGGCCTTACGGATTGAGTCCCTGTTTGAAAAGACTTTTTCGATGGGGATTAGTTGCATGTCATCAAAAAACATTATCATTTACTGCTCTCCTCTAACCGCTGCAAAAACGTTTTCCAGCAACAGTTGCCTGTTGTTGCCTTCAGGCGTTGTCCTAACCTTCGTGACTTACTTGTTACAGCCAAACTTCCTTCTAATTCCACTAATCTCCATCCCCAACTCCCTTCCGGTTCTTTCCGTTGTGGAAAAAACTGCGCCACATGCCCCTACATTTCTGACGGACTACTAATGAAACGCGCCACATTAAATCTAACTTGACCTGTGACACTAAAAACCTCATCTACATGATTCAATGTAACCACTGTATTTACAATACATAGGAGAGACTAAACGACGTTTAAAAGACCGTTTTAATGAACACCGCCGTACCATAGATAACTCTAACACTAAATCTAAACCTACCACAGTTGCACAACATTTCCTATCCTCTCCTAACCACACTGCTAATGACATGCAACTAATCCCCATCGAAAAAGTCACAGGGACTCAATCCGTAAGGCCAGGGAAGCCTTTTTAATCCTAAAAGGCAGGACAATTGATCCCGAAGGTCTTAACATTCGCAAAGAAACATACTGATTTATTTATCTGTACTGTATTATCAGCTATTTTATTATTTTTAGTTTATTTTACTTTATTTTTATTTCATTCTACACTGTCAATTTCATTACCTTTACGTATTTCCGGTATTACGCAAAATACCGCAATCACTACATATAAAACCCTTCCCAATGTAATTTCCCATTGTACCTGAAGAAGGCTGGTTTGGCCAGCCGAAATATAGTACACAAATTTAAAATCTTTCTACGTTGTATCGGTTTCTGCTTTTTTATAGTCTTCATTTATACTAGAGACGGATAACCGGACGAATTATAAAATGTTTGCCGAAGGTCGTCCAGACGGGTAACTCGTCTCTAGTATAAAAACGGCCATTATTTAATTCAATATTTTATGGTGGCGACCAATAAACACCTCTGAACTCATCTTTTTCGTTTTCTGAGACGTACACTACGAAGATTGGCAGCAGTAATTTTTTTTTTAATTTTTTAACGAAGACTAACTGAGACTTCTTCAGGGAATGAATACAACTAGCAAAGAACAGCATATATAGCACATTCGCGTGCCTACAATCCTCGACAAAAGTCCTGGGACACTAAACCGTTTCGACGAAAAATTGGCATTATATTAACCTTCCCCTCCCCAGCCCCAATGCAATGTTGATTTCTGTCCATCCAACTGTGCGATAATATTTCAACATTGTTTTGGGGGGGAAGGGGGCTCGGAAAATTGAACAGCAAGTTCTTAACACGAAAGGATTTGGTGCTGGGTACTATTCCCTTAAGTGTCCCAAGGACTTTTGTCGAGGATTGTAGCTACAACTTCCCATGGAAGTGAATAATAATTAAAATATGCTGTAAACGAACGTTACAAAAACACCTTAATACATATGTTACTGCGTGTTGTTATATTTTGGGGGGCATACGATTAACGACAACGACAAGCTTACAACTACAAGAAGTCTTTCCTTGTGCTGCTCACTAGTCTTCGTTAAAAAAATAAAAAAATGTTTCTCTGCCTTCTTTGCAAACTATTTTTTAAATACATATGATGTTTGCAAACAATTTATTTTGTCTTTTTAGGCCCTGCAAACAATTTTTTCAATATTTTTCATCCCCCCCCCCCCCCCCTCCAGAAAAATAATGTTCCGTCCCTAATGCAAATGCTGCAATGTGATTGGCTGAGCTATTGAACACTATCAGCCATTAGTGTGCAGTTGCCGAAGGTCGTCCACAAAATGTGACGTTTTTATCGCTTTTCCGAAGTTTTGGAAGAAAGTTTAAATGTAACTGGATAATAAAATTCCCGAGAAGACTAAAAGAAGGACATTAGCGGTTTCTTGACTTTAAAAGCTTGAAATTATTGAAAAACGGGTGCACGCGCGTAAACAACTACAAATTTACCAAGGACAATTCAATGTGTGCGATTTTGTTAAAACGTTAAGTTCGATAATGCGTAGGAAAATAATTAGAAACCATTATTTGCGTTTATTTCAGTCAGAATTCTACTAAAACAATTAGATTATTCGCTCTCAATTTCTATGAGATGATAGTTGATTCGGCCTGCGGCCTCATCAACTATCGCCTCATAGAAATCTCGAGCTCATAATCTAATAGTTAATTATCAACAATTTTCGCATATGGGTCCTTGGTCCGCGACCTAGGACTTTGGATAAAATATTTGTTTTTAAACAACAATAATTTAGTAAAATAATAAGCACCGGGTGTGCACATTGTTGCTGCGGCATCTATTTGTGCATCCAGTGTTTCAAAACTCATATTTAAAGGTAAAAGAAAAGAAATAAAAACGCATGTTTGTGTGCAGAGGAGGTTGGACAGCTGTCACGTGGCCAATTTTGGCCAATGAGAATGGCCGTTTTTCGTGATCTTTGCGAACCGTAAAAAGTATTCCACAGCGACAGAAGGTGGCAGTTATTTGCGTTTTTCTGATTTGTTTTGGACGCTAGTCGTCTGAAAATTGTTCGGTGGCTTCATTTAATATTAATCCGTCTGACTGTGTAGTAATTTCAGAGGTTAGTTGATTTTTCATTGCATATTTTTGTCAAGATCTGAAGAGCCATTGAACGATGTTGTTAGTTTCATACGTGTCATATGACACATTTTGAAGGAAACGTTTCACGCGTTTGCTCGGGTTTTAGGCCGTGATCTTTCCATTAAGGAGTGAAAGGTTCGTTAAACTTTGTTTTTACACCGTTTACCCCCTTTGACCCCGCAACCGTTTTTAAGATATTTCAAGTTTAACTTTGCCATGTGTAATAGTTGATGTGACGAAACTAGGCGCTAGGTGTGAATACTCTCGCTGACTCCACGTTTGGAGTATAACGTCGAAAACTTCTGCTTTGATTAATATTAAGTAATATTTGTTATTGTGACTAACGCTTGATTTATTTGGTGTAGTCTAGTAATGAGCAATCGCTCAAAGCGGGGGAAAATAGAACTGTTTCAGAGCGGCAAGAACATTGCGTGACAAGCAAAGCGTTGTGACAGTTTCGTTTGTGGTAATCTAATATCTTTGATTGTGTATGTTGAATAAACGAGTGTTACAATGAGAAAACGTGTCGTTGGTTGATTTGAATATTCGTTTTATTTTCGCCGCTTATTGTGACAGTTCGAAAACGGAAACAACAAGAACCATCCCGACACTCAAACAGAGCAACGGCGACTTATATCCGTCCAGTCTGTAGAGAAGTGCCTCGCTAAACGGCAAAATACACATTCGCCTTTCCGACGGAAAATCAACAAAACTGAAATAAGCGAAAAGCCATTGAGCCTAAGAAAAGGCAAACTCTGTACAGTAAAGATAAATAAATTTGAAACCTTGCAGCAGTGTAAAAATACTTCAAAGAGATCAGCTTGTGACTCTTGCTGGTCGAAAGCATCCATTTTGTACGACAGCGTGATGTTCACTCTTTCGCGTCTGTGTTCAAATGAAGCCGAAATGACGCTCAACCCATAATTCTTCGGGGGGTGCTGTCCAACCTCCTCTGGTTTGTGTGGGAGACTCTCGTCTCAAAGAAATCTGAAGAAATTCCGGTTTTATTTTATACTCCGGTTTTGTTTCATACACGCACCTCACAACGACTTCCAACAAGACTGAAGCTTAAAAATGTCAAGAATAATAAAGAATAGATGAAACGATGTTTCTTTTTTGAAAATTGTCGAGATTTACAGTAATTTTCAGGCTGTTTACATGATTCGCGGATGAAGGACCACATTTGCGGACCAAGGACCCGCGAGCACGGTCACTGTTTTTTGAATTACACGGAAAATGTTTAAGTTAAGGAGCTGTCACTTTGCAATTATAGCGAGAGACATTAAATCTATCTTCAGGGAAAATTTCAGCCCATCAGGCTTTAGTTCAGGTAAGATATTTAAGATTATAACTTTTACTCGCGGACCAAGGGCCACATACTGTACTTGTTGATGTGTTATTGTAGTCGATTAGGAGTGAAGTTAAGAGAGGTTTCATCGAAAGGGGAGCCATTCAGAGTGCTTTGAACAAAGAAGGAAAAGCGGAGGTTAAAATTAAAGTTTAATGTTGTACATAATAGGTTGAAAGTGAGAAGGTACAACACAAAAGGCGTATACAAAAATAAAGAAAAAGAAAAAGAGCACTTATGTTGAATGGTTGTTATTGTGTTGTGTTGTGTTGTGTTGTGTTGTGTTGTGTTGTGTCGTGTTGTGTTATGTTGTGTTCTTTTGCGACACGTTGTGTTGCATAGAAAATGTTGTGTTGTGTTGCGTGTGTTGTGTTGTGTTCATTTTGGTTGTGTTGCGGAGATATTGTTGTGTTGTGTTGTGTTGCGTAAAGTTGTGTTGGTCGAGCAGAGGTGTGTTCATTTGCGTTGTGTTGCGTAGATATTGTTGTGTTGTGTTGTGTTGTGTTGCGTGTGTAGTGCGTGTGTAGAGTTGTGTTGTGTTGCGTTGTGTTGCGTAGATATTGTTGTGTTGTAGGAAATGTGTTGTATTGCGTGTGTTGTGTTGTGTTCATTTTGGTTGTGTAGATATTGTTGTGTTGTGTTGTGTTGTGTTGCGTTGTGTTGACTAGATTTTGTTGTGTTGTGTTGTGTTGCATGTGTTGTGTTGTGTTCTGTTATTGTTGTGTTGTGGTTGAGTAGAGTAGAGTGAAGGTGTGAAAAGTCAAGCTGTGTAAAGAATAGATAGAACAATACAGAATGGTGGTAGAGGCGGTCGAGGGAAATAAAACTCCACCATCTTGGTTATTCGTGGTCGAGGAGGTCGAGCCAAATAAAACTCCACCGTTTTTGCAGATCCAATTTTGCGACACATTTGTCCCCTTATAAATCAACATTGCGTTGTTTACAAATTCGCATGTAATCTGTATGATGCAGATTATGTCGGGTTCACATCCCGACATCTTTTTCAACGCATCGCTGAACATAAATATTCTGCGATTGGTCAACACTTAAAAGAAGACCACAAGCTGCAAGGCTACAGTGTACAAAAACAGTTCACTGTTTTAAAGAAATGCCGCACGAAGCTGGATTGTTTACTTTACGAAATGCTCTTCATCAGGAACATAAAGCCAAAACTCAACACACAATCAGACTCCGTCCGTGCCAAACTGTTTACTTAAATTGACTATGTAAATAGATTTTCACACCCTAAATATTTTCATTCACTCTCCGATCACTATATAAAGCTTCAACTTTGTATTTTAATCTTTAACTTAATAATAATGACATGGAGTCATCGAAACGTCGTTGTTCACTTTTTATATCGCTAATATTCCTTCTCAAATGTTTTACAAAACATTTTCTTATTGGAAATATAGCCTCTCCAAAGGAAAAAAAGGACAAGAACAATTACAATAATTAACAGTGTTAACAACAAACATAAGGTTACACAATAACATCGGAAAAAACCCTAAAATAGTAGCCAGCCTCAGCTGTTGATTAAGCCACTAACAAACGAGGTCTTGCAGATGAAATGGCAAGGAAGAACGTATAAATTAAAACTGGAGGCTCCATTTAAATTCAAAACAGGAAGCAAAATAAAGTTCAAGCGGCAAAACTAGTAGTCTAGTCTAGTACTGTTGTATTATCACGGACATACCTTATTAATCTGAACAAAATGGCTTTGTGAAATATGTAAGCAATATCCTTTTGTGATATTTTTGTTTGCAGTTTCGACATCTGATAGCAATACATACCCCTAGTCATCCCTTCGATGTGCACAGTGGCGTTACTCGATAGATCGTTAATACATTGCTTGTTGCTTCCTAAAACGCAGGCAAACGTGAAGGGTTCGAGACTCTTGTAACCAGCCGCCAGCCCATAAGACACATGAGAAAACTTAAAGTCATGAATAAGATTAGAAACGGGTTGCTTGAGCTGAGAACGTGCTTGCTGTTATGAAGAACAGCTCTCATCAACAGACTGTCAGTCAGGAAACCGACCAAAAGAGATGGTGGTTACCATTGCTGGGTACTGTTTCCCATTGATGAGAAACTGGAAACGGGAAATGACGAGAAATGAACAAATTGTACAGCAAAAAAAAAACGATTGAAGCGATACTGGATGTTTATTATATGGCTACAATAGTACGCGCGCTCTGATTGGCTGATGAGCGGGCAAGATTTTCTTGTAATGACCGGGCATTATGAAAATTTTTCTTGCCTTAGCTTTTTATAACTTTTTAAGGGTCAAACACAGGTCAGTTTGTTTTGTGAAAATTAACGTGGTTAAATTTGCCCTAGATCTTGGCGTAATGAAGACAAAAATTGCCTCATTGTCAAAGAAACCGAATGACCTCTTGCGCGCGCAAGCGGATATTGAGAAACGTTTCCCTTTTTCAGCGATAAAAAGGCCATATAGTAAATAACTTATTAACCTCGTCCGTTCGGTCATTACAGGGAAATCTCAGACCTCGGCCTTGATGTATTGACCTCACTATCGCTCGGTCAATACTTCAAGGCCTCGGTCTGAGATTTCCCTGTAATGACCTCACTCTCGGTTAATAAGTAGTATATAAATATCGGAAAGTGTAAAAAAATGTTTTCTGAAAACACAGACGTTTCCGGTATATGACCCATCTTCAGTGTTAAGAACCCTTAAAATATGTAAGTATGTTAGATGGGCGCACGCGCACTGTTCAAATGTAGCTAAAGTTTATGTTTAGTCCATGTGGCTGCACTGTTCCTAGCCAAAAACTCAGTCTTATCTCCTGTTGCTTCCCCTAGATATTGGTTCCACTACACAAACGTATACCACGCACCTGGACATCTGTGATATGACATGCACATGACCCAGGCACAAAAGGTGTTCCTGGGAAGATATCACGGAGCAAAGTCGATGCAGGCGGAGGAACTGGCTGTAAGGGATAGTACGCTTGCAGTGGTCAGGATGAAAAGAAGAGAAATGGAGGTAGTTGTGAGTATTTGCGTCGACTTTGCTCCGACGACGATGACTTCCTGGTTAAATCTCAGGATATACCTACATTTTTACACAGCGTAGTTATCCGTGTACTTCCCTCGAGCATGATCTGCGTAGGGTAACAACCATCCGTCATCCAGACGCTCTGAGTGGGTCTGAATGGGGTGAAAGAACAGTTGATAGAGTGCCTGTGGTCCTCACATACCAGCCCTTTAACACCCAAATTAAATGGTATCTAATTCAGAACTTTCGCATTTTATCAACGCATCAGCAAACGCGTGACATCTTCTCATGAGCACCTTTTGTGTCATACAAACGTGACCTCAGCCTACAAAACATGCTGGTACGCTCCACTGACAACTCCTCAACTGAGCAGCCTGGGTCATGTGCATGTCAATGCTCTTGTTGCAACACCTGTGAGTACCTCAATCCTCTCAGGAAGATACCAGGGCCTAAATGCACCTTTAGCATCCGAGAACATTTTACATGTTTGTCTGAAAATCTCGTGTACTGCATATCCTGCCACAGATGCTCCCATCTCTACATCGGTGAAACTGGGCGAAGCCTCAGACGTTGATTTGGTGAGTATTTGCGAAGCATACGCAAGAACACTCCTGGATTTCCTGTGGCCCAACATTTCAACTCTACGGGCCACAGTATCACAGATGCGTGGTATGCGTTTGTGTAGTGGCACCAACATCCAGCGGAAGCAACAGGAGATGAGGCTGATTTTTTGGCTGGGAACAGTGCAGCCACATGGACTAAACATAAACTTCAGCTACATTTGAACAGTGCACGCGCCCGTCTAACATAGTTAATAATTTACTGCGTATTTTAACAGTTCTCGACACTGAAGAAGGGTCATATACCCGAAACATTTTTGACACTTTCTGATATTTATACATCCAGTGTCGCTTCCATCATTTTTAACCAAGTGTCACGAATCAGCAACAACTTTTTAGTCTACCAATATACTTTGAAATGGTACAGAATTTTGCGACAGTTCTTGTCAACCGGGTGAAAAGACTACTTAAATACACTTTCTGAACGGATTTTCCAGGAAATTACTGTTCAATTTGATTTAGAACCGAAATTTACGGGGTTTTTGGTTAAATGGTTAACACCCACAGTGATGTTTGGGTCTGTTAGGAATAACGTCCATGTGTAATAAAATTATGTTCTCACCTTAGACACATATTGGCTTAGTGTTACTAATGGCTGTGTTACTAATAGCGTAATATTTTACTAATGGCTTAATGTTCAGTGTATGGCTTAGTGTTAAAGATAAACTGCTTTTTAACGACCAAGTAATGGTAAAGAAATGTTTAAATAATTTCACTCCAAGCTATCTTCGATTTCAGCGACGGTCAATCATACACCCACGTAATACCAGGCAAAAAAACAATCTGGAGTTGCCGAAGTGTAGACTAAAAACAGGGCAGAAATCTTTTGCCTACCGTGTGGTGAAGATCTTCAATGACTTGCCCAAGAACATCAGAGAGATAAATGACCTGAACCTTTTTAAAAAGAGAATTTTTAAACATATTTTAAATTTGTAAATAATCTTTTATAATTGTAATGTACATTTTTTTTTTGCGAATTTTATTTCAACTTTCCCCCTTTTTCTGATTTCTTTTTTTTTTCTTCTTTATTGTAAATATTTTAATCTTTTATCTTTTTAATTTCTGTATGGCGGAAGAGCCCCCAAGGGGGAGCTATACAATAAAGTATGTATGTATGTATATACCCAATTGAAGAAACATTGACTCTGTGAAAAGCATAAACCATGAACGATAAGACCGAATGGGACTCTGGGTAGACGGCATTAGTAAGCTGAGTACTATTCCATGTGTTGATAATCAAGATATTTTCTTCTTTTGAAGCCTCAAGAGCATGACTTGTGCAACCTGTCTTGTTATAACGTTTATTCTGTCACAGGCGACGATTATTTTTCCCGCTTTCCCAGTAAACATTTGGGTCGCATCGTTCATGGCTTCTGTTTTTCATGGTTCAACGTTTCTTCGATTAGGTGTATATGTACATGTATATTCAAGTAAATGCTAATGGATGTTTGCGTTCTGTAGATGAGATGACTTGGATTATTGTTGGTGCGGTGTTAGGGGCAGTTGTACTGGCTATTGCTGTTGCTGTCATAGTTTGGTGTGTGTACAAGAAAAGACAGTGTAACAGGAAGGACACTAAGGGTGAGTGTTTTAAATAAACTTTAACTCGACCTTACGGACATATCTAAGGAAATATGTGACAAGAATAGAAGAAACCGTTGGTCTTTTATTTTAAGATTCATTGTAACGGGTCTGCAGCGCATACCACAGCACTGTCCTGTTTGCGTTCTAATAATATATGTGAAAAAATTTCTTGATTCTGATTGACCAAGAGAAATGCAGTTTTTAGGAAATATGATGTACAGAAACAAGAAAATTTAGTGCAAAACAGGGTACTAAAGTGCAAAAATAGGATAAAAACATAGCATTCTGATTGGTTAATAAACAGAGGCCCTAACAAAGAGCCAATCAAACGCGGCCTCTGAATGGCGCATAGTTTGAATCTGTTCAGGAACGAGCGGAAACAACGGCTGGCGTTTTGAGCAGGTTTTCTTTTGCAACCGAAGAAACAATAGAGGAGCTGCAAAACAGCTCTAAAAACACTGAAAATTGTGCTTTCTGGTTGTTTGTTTGGAAAAAGCGGTGCCTCGAGAAGGGAATTGCCAACGAAATCGAAAATATGAGCCTGCTGAGATTAACACTTTGCTCAAGCGATTGTCCACCGTACTTAAAAATAAACATGGTGAGGAGTATGAACCAGACAGCCTCAAAGTAATGATTTTATTGCTTGGTAGACACTTGAAGAACAAAGTCTTTTGCAGTTCCATTGTACAGGACGGAATTTTAGTTCATGCAAGCAGGTGTTGGATGGGAACGCGAAAGAGCTTCGCTTGGCTGACCGTGGAAAGCGTTCAAACAAAGCTCGACAGGTTTCAGCAGAGGAGGAAGAAATTCTCTGGAAGAGCGAGAAACTCGGTGGTAAAAATCCAGAATCTTTTTAATTCAAACAATGTGGTCTCCGTGGAAGGCAAGAACACCACGGAATTAGATTGGGGAATTTCAGTATTATTGAAAGTGATGACGGCCTCGAATTTGTTGAGTGCTGAAGGGCCAAAGAAGACCAGCGGTGGAGGTTTGAGTGCCAAAGACAAGACAAGCCAAGACAGTTTCAGCGTAAAATGTTCCAGACCGGGAGACAGAGATGTCCAGTTGCCTGATTTCGTCAGTACGTCAGCCGTAGGCGTCCCAATCTCGAGAAGAGTGGTCCATTTTATCTCCCGGTAAAATACAACAGACGGCCCGACATCTGGTACAAAGTCCAGCCGATGGGAGAAAATAAGATCAACTCCATGATCCAGTAAGACACTACCTCTATGGAACCTCTATTTTCATTCGCCCGCTGTAAACATTACCTCTTTTGTTATTCAGGGCTAGGGGCATTGTTATGACCTGTTATCTATTGTTTAAAGAACCAATGAAGTAACTCGTTCCGAGAGGTAGTGGGCGACCCCCATGATCATCCTCGGAGACCCAGTGGCAGTTAGTGGGGGCAAAACGAAGTAAACCGGGCAGAAATCGTAGCGGCGAAAGTTTTCTATTAAAGTATAAGAGCCCCTGGGAAACGAGTCTCTCCAGACCATTTCCAAGCTGCTCTGCGAATGCTGGCTCCTGATTGAGCAAAAAAAATCCTTTGTGTTATTTTGCCCAATCGGCAAACAGTAAGTTCAGAGTAACTTTCGTGTGTTTTTATACGGCGATTATTGTATCGGCATTGCGTCCACAATGCTGCGCCAGCGGACTCTGTTGGCCGCAGTCTTCTCTGCTGTATTCCAGCTGATGTTTACTTTCTTCAACTCTTCTTCAATGGACTTTCTCCAAGTTTTGACTGGTCTTCCCACCTTCCTTTTACCCTGAGGATTCCATTTCAAGGCCTGTTTGGTAGTATCAGTGGCTGGTTTTCGTAGCGTATGTTCTATCCAAATATCTGGGTAGATCTTGAAATATATTTCTTTCTGACATGAAATGATGAAATAATGGTTTCCGAAATGATTCCCCGACTTTTTTGTGGTTCTCTAATGTAAATTGAAATAAACTGCCGTGCAAGAACACACGAAAGTGACTCTGAAGGATTTTTTTTTTTGCTCAATCAGGAGCCAGCATTCGCAGAGCAGCTTGGAAATGGTCTGGAGAGACTCCTT
Organism: Meandrina meandrites; assembly: GCA_963693305.1. Taxonomy (NCBI): domain Eukaryota; kingdom Metazoa; phylum Cnidaria; class Anthozoa; order Scleractinia; family Meandrinidae; genus Meandrina; species Meandrina meandrites. Next base: position 17,567,163 of record OY855911.1, on the reverse strand, counting down.
TCCCAGGTGCTCTTATACTTTTTTATGAACTAACCTCAGTTACTACGCGCACTCTGATTGATCAGAAAGGACAAAAACCTATGTTCTATTGTACCGGTAAACTCCCGCTAAACGGCATCGAAGAAAGTTTCGTTTCTGTAATGGCCGACCAGCTTGACGAAAACTTTCCGAACTTAATTTATTTCCGGGCTTTAATATGCTTTCATTGCCAGAAAACATAAAGTCAGTTGAAAAATCTAAGGAAGAGAGCTTAAATAGTGGTACTGAAGACGCTGGGACGAGCAAAAAGCAAAGATTTGCCGAGGTACAAAACGATAACCTTGACTCGATTGTCGAGAATTCCCAAGCCAAAAAGACCAAGCAAGCAACACAATGGGCAGTTTCCGTATTTAAAGGTAGGTTTTAATTACGTAAATACTCCTCTGATTTACCTTTTCCCTAATGTTTTTCCTTAAGACAAAGAAAAAGACTAAAATAGTTTCAAAATTTGCAATAACTGCTTCATTTCTAAATTTCTTTTTCCATTTTATGTAGAGTGGAATAAGCAAAAGGCCATTGGACTAAGTCTCGCAGAAATGACAGTCGAAGAACTCGATAAAAGTCTCCGCCAGTTATATGCTGAAGCCAGAAACAAAGAAGGAGAAAATTACAGCCGTGCCACTCTACTCTCCTTGTCCCTCCAATCAGTAAAGGAATAGAATTTAATTCCGACCCACGTTTTGTGCTGTCAAATTAAATGCTCGACGCCAAAATAAAACAGCTGAAACAAGATGGGATGCAAAATACGACGCACAAGCCAGCAATAGAGAAAGAAGACCTCCCGAAGCTTAAAGGAAGCGAAGTATTCTCACTTACCAAGCCGCTGTCGCTTTTGAGAAATGTTTGGTTTCATGTTTCTCTTTTTTGGTGTCGTCGTGGGTTTGAAGGCCAGAGAAACCTGAAGAAAACAAGCTTTGCGTTTGAGAGAGATGCAACAGGCAGCCCTTTCATGACCATGATGCACGACGAAACAACAACGAACCATCCGGGGGGAATTTCGGAAGCGGAGAGCTTTGAGAAGAATGGTAGAATGTACAAAACCTCGTCGCCAACCGATGGTTATTCTGCTCTTGAAGTCTTCCTCACGAAGCTGAATCCAGAATGCGATGCGTGGTTTCAGTACCCGAAGAGAAATTGGCGTCCTTGCGATCAAGTGTGGTATGAAAATCGGCCCGTCGGAAAGAACAAACTGGCGTTGTTCATGAAAGAAACCAGCAAAGAAGCAGGCCTGACTAGGGGATACACCAACCATTCCGTGAGAGCGACAGCTATAACCCTTTGGGCCAACGCTGGGTTGACAGATCGGGAAATAATGGCAATATCTGGCCCCCGAAGCGAAGCCAGCTGGCGAAGTTACCACAACCAGCCATCAGTGGAACAGCTTCGAAAGTGCAGCGACGTTCTGTCAGAGGCCCTCAGCGACGAACAAAGAGTTTAATCTTCCGAAGTTCAGCAAAGAACACCAACAACTGAAGATGCCCATTTCAGAATCTGCCATGCACAAATCCCACTGGCATCAACAACATCTCGACAACAATGGCATATCAGAGTAGAGCCACGGCGACTTCAACGGATTACCGAAACATGTTTAACACCTGCTCGATGGGAAACATCAATATCACTTTTCACAAGTAACTGATCACGAGACTGTTAACTGCTATTAAAAAACATTAACCTTTTTCAGGCATTAAATTTTCCGCCCGTTTTACCAGTGTTAGGGCCAGTTGTAATTTGAACCACGAAGCATTTCATAATTTTTGTTCAATCGGCAGTTGCGACGTGCAATGCTCAAAATAGATCGAAATTTGTGATTGGTTCTCTGGCGTCATCTGATGACTTTTAGGAGAATAAAAAATTTGATCAAGTTTCAAAATTAATGTGTCGATTTTTGAGTGCTTTTATCACGGTTGTTAGTTCACAGAAGCAATAGACCACACTTTCTAGGGGTTTACCGGCGCAATAAACCCCCTTGGGATGTTGGAAGAACACTCGAAAAGCTTGTAAATCACCCGCCTGACGGCTCGTGTTCTCCCAACATCCCGCGGGGATATATTGCGCCTGTAAACCCCTAGACAGTGTGGTCTATTGCTTAAATAGAAACTTTTGCAGCAACGATTTCTGATTTCTTCCGACTAACTGCCCCTGGGTCTCCGAGGATGCTCCATGATGAAAGATATCATCTCATGAGAAGCGGTTTTCCAGTCACAGTGCCCAAAAAGCACTGGTTTCCAAACAAGATGAAGAAAGCAGAGCTCAAAAGGTCGTAGATAGCAAATTAAAGTCACTGGTCCAAAAAATATTCAATCTTTGGATGACTACGATGAAGCAGACGAAGACGAGCAGCGACAGCTTTCATGGGCGATTTCAAAAGGAAATACCACACCACAAGCAAAGCCAGCGATGGGTTTTTTTTATGGTCCTTCCGGTTCAAGTGCATCATTCCCACACATGATTAGTAAATTCCTTCACTAACTACACTGTTACTGTACATTCAATTTAAACAGCAACACCTCGTCCACCAGTAAACCTTGCAAGCGACGACTGCGTTTCCTCGAAAGTGATTCAGATACTTTTTAGTTTTTTTTTTTTTTTTTTTTGAATTGCGGCTTAAAAAACTTACTAACACTGCGGCCCCGTCCACACTATTCCGCAAAAAATTGAAAACGCATCTTTTTTTTTATCCGGTTTGGGCAACCGTCCGTCCGTCATTCACCGAAAACGGAGCTTTTCGAAACCGATTTCCAGAGTGGAGAAATTTGAAAACGCCGGCTAGGTGGTGAAGTGTGGACGGCCGAAAACGGCGCTTTTCGGAAACGCTGACGTCAAATGGTCATGTGATTTCTGTCCGCTTTCGACGATAGCGGACAGAGATCACATGGCCTTTTGATGCAGCGTTTCCGAACATCTCATCTTATATCTAAATTAAGGTATACAGAATCTAAAGAACGAGTAATAGCTAAAAAGAACAACAGACTTAACATACATGAAGGGAGGTGGAAGCCTTTGCTTAATATTTAATGCATCCCGCTGGAAAAATCTTAATTTAATTAATTAATTAATTTCATTTATATTTATTTATTTATTATTTTCTCGTTTTAGTGTGTATAGGTCGTTTATCTTTATCTATGACAGTGATGTAATATGTAATGCAATGTAGGGCAAGATTTCCGCACAGCCCCATACATTTATTATGCATACAGTTCTTTGTTTATTGAAAACAATGAACAGAACAATAGAGCGCCTTTGGGACTAAAGCGCTTTGTTTCAGTCATTTCTTTGTTTTAGTAAACTTTCCATTTTTTTCTAAGTCCAAAATAGTTTTAGACTTAGATAACATTTACGATTTTCTCTTAATTTGGCGTCGAAAATAGGAAAAATAATTTAAGACTTAGAAAAAGTTTGCGATTTGGCGTTCAAATTACGGGAAATCGAAAGCAAATCTGGAATTTTTGGCGCTTTCACCGTGTTATAAAATTAACGACAAGCCTACAAATAGCGATTTAGACCTTGGGGTTAGCTTTAAAATGTTGTTTGGGTCAGCGAGTATCGTAATTCTGCAAAACACAAATAAAGTTTACTAAATTATTGGCTTTATTTTACTTTTGTGTTGTTTTGTCTAGAAGTTTTCCCTTGATTTCTTCCTTGAAATGCAGTCAAAAAGGATCGCTTCCATTTCTTATCGTGTATTTTGTCCCTCTAGTCCGAGAAATTGCAGAGGAATTACGAATATTGCCCATCACGGGATGAAGTCCTACTTGTCCTGGACATTATTTACTCCATACATCTTCCGGTGTATATTTGTATTTCATGAATGACGTGAGCAGATTGTTTCCTTGCAACACTGTATGCAACGGGGCGCTCATGAACAGCAATAATCTTGCACTGCCGGCGTGTGTAAGGTTGAGAAAGACATCAAAGTATTACCTCTGGTGCAGGACAAAGAGAAACAGTCGAGGATTTCGTAGAGGACTTGGAAGACTTCGAATACTTTTTGGAGATGAAGGCTTCTAAGCAAACGCGGTTAGAGAAAACACGAAACTTCAACCTTCCCTGTTATACACCAGGGAGCCAATGATTAACATATGTGATGCATGCTTTCATGGAATCAGAAATATGCTTCAAAAAGATGAAGAAATAAAGTGTAATGTTAATTTTTCTTTGTTTTCATGACTGACGGACAAATAAAGTTAATTTATCAACTGGCAATCCTTCAACTGAACCTCGTAGCGTAGTGGTATAGATGTTGGACTTGTAATCCAGGGGTAATCGAAGGGTAAAGGTACGAGGCCTGTCGTGGAAAAAAAAAAGAAAAGGGAAAAAAAATTGGCCGAGGGAAGGCTGGGTACAGAAAAGCGGCGTAGAAGGGAAGGAAGAAGAAGGAAGAACAGAGCAGGGAAAGGGAAAAAAAGAGAAAAAAAAATCGCGCGCAGCGAAATCCTCTTTTATTTGCACAGTAAGTAATAATTATTAATGTATATATTCAGTACCTCAAGTTTTGGCCATTGTCTCATAAGACAATGAAGCGCATGCATAATAGTAGTAATGTACTACACTTTGAGGCATTTTTAAAAAATGCTTCAAAATGTAGTAATTACTACTTTCATTGATGGATTAAGATTTTGGAAAAAATATTGGAGCAAAAAATGGAATCAAATATTGGAAAAAATATTGGAATAAAAAATGGAATCAAATATTGGAAAAAATATTGGAATAAAAAATGGAATCAAATACTGGAACAAATATTGGAATAAAAAATGGAATCAAATATTGGAACAAAAATGGAATTCTGAAAATGGAATCAAATATTGGAACAAATATTGGAACAAAAATGGAATTCTGAAAATGGAATCAATACCTAGGATCAATATTGGAATCCAATGCTTGGAAACAAATCTATACTCTTATACTGAAAAAACAATTCTATACTCTTTTTTAAAAAATTAGTGCGTTTATTTTCAGAGTGTTTTAAGGGTTGGTACTCAGAACTGGAACCAAATGCTCTTATATATTTTTTGAAATAATATCTGAAACCAATCCTGGAAACAAGCGAAGCTATATGATGTTTGAATTTTTAATTCAAACTCCATTTCATCTCTCTATTGGTAACCAGCGCTAAAATATTAAAGCTCTTATAGTCTTTTTCATAGTTTTGGAAATCAATTTTAATTCTCATTATCATCATCAGTATCATTATCATTATCAGTATCATTATCATTATCATCATCATGGTCATCATCATTGTCATCATTGTCATTTATCGTTATTTTGTCATACTCGTCTAATGAAATATATTGAGCACCGAGGGGTACATTTGTTAATTTGTGTCTGATCTGGATTAGATCTTTTTGAAGGTTTTTGATTTCGATGTCTAGATCCTTCATTTTTTTATTTGAATTGTATATTTTTCTTGCAGTTTTTAAATATTCAAGAATTAATATCAAATCCTCTGAGGGTTGTAATTTATTTTTTTTAGGCATGCTTTATATATTATATCATGAGATATTTTTTATATGTTTTTTCATTGATGTAGAACACCATAGGCAATGGTCATATTTTCCCGTCTTAGTATGCAATTTGTGTCTAAATAATCATTGGTATTTATATTTAGAGTGCAATCTATTAGCTTGCCTTTTGAATTGATGGGTGTTATGAAATTTAGATTATTATTTTTAATTGCATTGAATTCGACGTTATATGTTTTATCTTGGCTATGGAGTGAACATATAAATCCTTTTGTGATTATCTTGGGGATGTTATGAAATATTAATTTGGCTTTAACTTCATTTTCAAATGGTTTTATGCATTTTGTTTCTCTTATTTGTATTTTGATGCTATCTATGATATTTAAAAGACTGTCTCCAGATAATTCATAATCATGTGTTTTAATGTTTTGGCCTAATTTTGATGAAACGGGACAGAAAATGATTTTTTCAAATCTGAGCTTTTTTAGACGCTGATTGATGGTATTAACGATTGTTTCATATTTATCATTTGAATCGATGTATTCAGCTTTGTTTATACATGCTATTATTTTATTTATACCTTGGATCCTACAAATCAATGATTGTTCGAAAGCTTGCTCAAGAGATTTATTAAACTCTCCTTCTTTAGATGATATGACGATAATGGCTAGATCAGCTTTTGAACTGGAGATAATCATTATGTTAGTGAGTGATTTATGCCCGGGGTTATTGATGATGGTGTGATTTTTTCCTCTATAATTGAAAACCTCTTGATGAGAATGTAATGTGATGCCTCTTTCTCGCTCATTTTTGTCTGTGTCAATTAAATCAGGTAACCATTGATTCGGCTTTTTCATAATGATTGCTTCTTTTTGCATTTTATCAATTTCTCTTTTATCTATACTATCAGTTTCAATCAATATTCTACTGATCAAACTGCTTTTACCTACATCTGGGGCTCCGATGACTGTTATGATCATTTAATCTATATAATATGTAATATATTTAATTTTTTGTTTTTATATTTAATATCCATAAGGATATGTTTCTATGCAGTCTTCCAAGATATATTTAATGGACCGCTTATCATATCCAAAGCTGTAGACCTTTTCATCATATTTGTTTACAATTTGTTTATTATGTCTGGTTATCTTATTTTCATTTACTAATGTGAGTTCTTTTATATCGCCCTTCACCATCCTAATCATATTCGTATGATTTAGTATTTGTGAATTTTCGTGATTAAGTGTGAACCCCTTGATAACACACTTTTGCTTATTATTACCGTATATGAAGCTATAATTTTTGGACCCTCCTGAAACGAATGTATTATTTATAGATTCATCACCTAATTCATCCGTCAAATCGCCCAACATGTCACCCGTCTCTATTAAATTGATATTTTTTGGGCTGATATAAATGATGCTATCAGTATCGAAATATAGCACTTGGTCATTCAAATAGTCCAGTTTATCATACAACATTAACCGTGCACTACTTGTCGTGAAACATGCTACATAGATGTTTGTATTATAGGAATTATCAACGAACTGATCCTTATAAGTGTAACTCATTTGAACCATTTCTTCATTTATGAAATTCATATTTAGATTACCTATGGTATCGTCGAGAACTACTTGATAAAATTCATTTATATCAGTAACGTATTTACATTGATTCATGTTATTTCGTTGTCCAAATTTCCCCCAAAGTGAGTTTAAACACATTTTTGCAATAGCTCGTAAACCTGAATTTTCATGTAATTCACCTAATTCAATGCCTAAATTCTTCTCAACTTTATTTCTGAAATTCATCTCGTCATTGTTATTTTTAAAATTATATTTCGTTGATTCAAGTTTGAGTTTCATGAATTTTTTTATATATCCCTTGAATAGATCGTCGGATGAGTTTTCAAAATGCCAAACTTCATATATTTTTGTAATTCTATAACCTTTTTCAATGGCTTTGTTAACTTCATCGGTTGTCCATGTACCTATGAATGATCGTTCATTTTCATTGTGTTGGCATCTTTCTTGTTGCTTTGATTTAGCACATGATATGCACAGAGGGAACATTAGCTTTTCAGATTTTTCACATTTTATTTTCTGAGGTAAAACAGGATGGTATAATTCTCTTGGAGCTAAAATTTTACATTTTATGAATCCATACCATTTTGTATCGTATTTTTCTGGTGATATTATTTTTTTAGGATGACCTATGGGATATTTTTTGTAGAACTGAACTGATGGATACAGGGAACAAAAATCAACGTATTTACCACACTCACCTTCTTTGAATCTATACAATAATTTGGTAGCATTTGTTCGTCCACCATAGAAAGCATCTCTAGGGTTTAGTGGCCCAACCACTTCTCTGTTCCACTCCTTTTTATAATATTTTTGAAAACCTGCATCATTTTTATCTGGACTTTCACACGAAGTGTGAAAATCCACATATTGCGATCGTGCAGTTTTCCCGATTGGGACGTCAATTTCCGTGATAACTCGTGTCAGCGCTTTCGGAAGCTTTTGAGGGTGTTCGGAAAATCCGAAGTTTTTTTGGGGAGTTAATGTTAAGTTGGACGTGAACCCGGGAAATGAACTGCCCATGAGACGCCACAAAGAAAGCATCACGCATGCTAAATACTTGACTTTCATTAATCTTTATATTTGCATGGCGTTCGACTGAACTGCGGGCAAAGGTAACGCTATTTTTTACACTTTTCGCGCGCTATTTGTGTGGATAGATACACAACGAGTCAAAACAAAACAAGTTCACTAATCAAGTTGTTTTCACGGGGCTTTCCCGCATTCATTATTGTCTTGGATCTCTCCCAAGTTTAATTTGAATAACGCAATCTGACTGATGTCGAATTCAAAACTGCTGGTAAAAAGTGAGTGTGAATCGCATAAAACTTATTTTGAACCGAAAAATGTATGTATTGAAACTGTGCGGTAAACTAAATTACTGATAATTATAAAACGTGTCGTTCGCAACTCGCCGACTCCACTCGAAAAGTAATTCAAGAACGATGATAATTTTAGGTTGAAAAAAAGTATTCATGTGCCTTCCTGCATCAAGAAATTATTAGTGAAATCTTGTTGAAAGGCGATAAAAGCTATTACGAGAAATTTATATATAAAAACAACGCATACAAAGAAAATGAGTTAATTAATGAGTTCAGCTGTTGTTTACACAAGCGTTCAGATGAAATGTCATGCAAACAAAGACAGTCTACATACTCCGCGAAATATTTATTTATGAATGAACTGAAATTAGTATCCCCGATTTCTAGTGGTAAGATTTTGTTTTTGTTCTTAATAACTAATTTTATTGTTCTAATTTCAATTTAAAGATCTTATTTGTCTATTTCTAGGACCCCCCCCCCCCCCCCCCCCCCCCCCGCAAGAGACTGTCATATGAATGGTCCCAACAGACATCTTCTTTTGGTTTTAAGGACATGTTGCCAATGTTTTTATCCAAAGTGACTGTAGCTCTTTGTTGAATTGTCTGTGTTTTTAAATGGTATTTCTAGCTTGGGGGCTAAAAAAAAAAGTTGAGCCACGCCCAGATTGCCATCCTTTACGGGAAAAGTAAAACTCGAAACAGCAAGGGACCGCCAACGATAATGTTGCTAACGTGGGATATACAAAAGATTCGATCAGCCGAAAAAATAAAATAACATTACAAATAATACAGTAGACTAATACTACGTGAAAAAGTAGACTTTGAGAGACACCACCAAGACAGCTGTCCACAGTTGCAGCCGTGCTATATCAATTCTGGGGTCCGTTTCTCAAAGGTCCTGAAAAGTTTTCGCACTCGGAAAGCCATAGCAAAATCTTAAACCTTATGATTACAAAGGTGTCTAATCTATGATATTTTTTAATATGAACAGAAGTTCTCTTCAAACAAAGTTTCAGGCCTATACACTTCTCTGTTTTTAAAATACAGATAACTAAAAGTGGCTTTGCGGTCCCAAAAGGTCTCCGGGGCTTTCGAGAAACAAAGTCTACTTTTTTACCTAGTATCAACCTTGCTGTATTGTTTGTAATGTTATCCGTTACAGGAGTAGAATCAGTAGATCAAATTCTCCGACGAACATCCTCGTCCTTTTCATATAATCATATAGAGATACTGTCGGGTCTTGTCCCAGGTTTTCCGCTTCTCTGGCACAATTTAAATTGGACTGCATTTCAATGTTTAAGGCGATCTTCAGGGTAAATTGCAAGGTGTGTTCTCAAAATGAAAAAGTAGTTTTTCTTTCATGGTCATAAGAAAAGTTGATTGATAAGTTTTTTATCATCTCGAGTTTCAAGTGAATGTCAACTCATATTTGACCGATACTTAGACTTGCCTACAAGTCGAGCTCACAGAGCGCGAAGCGCCAGAGCGCCGGGGTCTATTGCCAAACCGGAAACGAGAAGCAAACGTCTATAAAAAGGTCTAACATTGGCTCATCTACTCATTTGTTATCAAAAGCAAATGAAAGTCCACAAATGTACGCATTGCGGACCCACTTTTATTTAATTTACATTCCCACATTTCAATAAGATTGTAACCAACAGCTGTTATTTTGTTATTTTTAGCCTGCGTTTTATTATACAAAGTGCCCATATCACATTGGTTCTTAGTGTTGATAACATCAGGTTTGTAACAATCTGGACAACCATGCCAGAAACACCCTTGAAATTCATAAACAGTATTTGTAGATTCACAAAATCCATCTACTTTTAATTCGTTATTGATAACTTTCTCACCACCATCCATAGCATGTTGAATTTTAATATTATTTTTCTTACTTATGTAATCAAGCCATGCAATACTGACTGTACTATGTTTTTCTGTTTGAACAACATTATCAACCACAGCTATGGTATTTTTTGGTATATAATTACCTCTATAAATAGCCATACAAACACCAGCTATTGTGATGTATTTTAGTGGATCAATATTTTCTTGGTTCATGAAATCTTGTCTGAATTTTAACATACACCTTCTTAAAATATCAACATCTGACCTGCAGTATTCAATTATTTCTTTTTTGAAATCGAAAACATTATTTTCATTGACACGGTCGTCATACCATTGTAAAAATTTTTCTCTTTCTTGTGTTTTCATTTGATTATAACCATAATGTTTTTTAGAAGGCATTTCTCCTATATAGTTTTGATTACAAATTTTGTTGAAATAATGTGGAAAATAGCCTTTTTTCTATTCGTGTAATCCAAACGTTTTTGGAAACGATGATAATGATTGTTGGATGAAATTTAAACTGTCGATTATTTTGATTCTTAATTGTGCTATTTCCATCATCATAATTTTTGCACCATTGTAAATACAATAAGGTTTAAAACCATTATCTATACACCATTTAAGAATGAAATGAGAGTCGTACCCTTTGTGAATTGTTTCATTATCGATTGAATGTACAAGCTACTGACAATTACATGATTTACGCTGTAGTACTTTATGAGGAAAAAATCTTAATTGATAAAATCGGAAATGAAATTATCGTGGTATAAATTATAATATGAAAAAATCTAATTCATATTAAACTTTACATTTATTGTTACGTAATATTTAATCTAACACTATTATATATAGAGCAAGACTATGAGCACAAAATATATTTCAACATATATTCCTCTAACAGAAGGACAAATAAAAAAGCTAGCAAGAGCAATCAAAAATTCAAGTGAAGTGAGTTTATTGATTGACAAGCATCAGATTAAAAAGAAGGGTAATACTGATTTACATCTCACAAAAAGACAAATAACAAGATTTAATAAAGTAAAAAGTGAGGGTAAAGGCATTACATTGAGTTTATCTAAAACACAAATAAGTAAAATGCGAAAGAATATGATTGGAAAAGGAATTCAAGTCACTCCCCCAAAAGGAGGTAAAGGAATGCAGATAGAATACCCTTATTATCCACCACCAATCATTAGGAAACAAACTTCAAAAAAATACGGTGGTAAAATCAAACTACTAAGTGAGAAAGATGCATTGTCGTATAGGAGTCCACCTTTCATTGGCACATGGGATCAATACAATAAATTCTTGAAAACTGGAGGATTAGTACTTCCAAAAAAAAAGATCTTAAAACCAAAAAAGTGAATAAGCCTACATTCATCAAAAAACCTCTGAGCAACATTGATCTAATGAGATGGTGTAAGTATTTGAAAATCAATATTAAAGGAATATATAGCAGAGATGAACACATGTCTAAAAGGCATAGTCCATGTATCATCAATTTAGACAGCTATGATGGTGTCGGAACTCATTGGACTTGCTGTGTTCCTGGTCATAAGAAAGAAACATTGTGGTACTTCGACAGTTTTGGTATGAATTACCCCAATGAATTTAAAATTAGGGCTGAGAAAGATGGAATAAAACAAATTTTGTATAATAGCACTCAATATCAACATATCAAATCAGTTCTTTGTGGCTATTATTGTCTTTATTTCTTGCATCAAGCATTGGTGTATGACAAGAGTATTTCGATATATTAATGCCATTATCAATGACTGACACAATGTACAATGAACGTTTTATAAGCAATTATTTCAGAAATATATAACTTATATATATAATGGTAAAATCTTATTGTGTAAAACAGAAGAAACAGACAGAATGCGTGCCAGGAAGTGAAAAATATGTTCAAACCAAAAATGGCAAACTCATGATGAAATGCATACGCGCTGAATGCAAAATAGTCAAAACACGATTCATAAAACAAACCAGTGGACGTGGTGTCGGGGAAAAAATCAATAAGAAAATCGGTGAAAAGATACCGGGCTTTCAACAAGCTCAAGATCTAGCTTCTGCAATCATGGGTGCTACAGGAGGTGATAAAGATTTGTTCAAAAAGTATTGGTCAGGCGACATTGCTAAGAAGGCGTTTGACACAAAGACCGGCCTGTTCAGCAAAAAGTTTTGGACTCATCCAAAGGATACTACTAGTCCATGCAATCGCGTTGTTTTTAAAAACGGAAAATGGCATAACGAATATTGTGATTAATATCTAATCTGTTTGTATATAGATGTGTAAATCATATTGTGTCACGTGTAAAAAACATACCAATTCAATAAATCCTAAAAAAGTCAAAGCAAAGAATGGTCGACTTATGGAAAAATCAAATTGTGTCATTTGTGGAAAAAATAAGAGTAAATTCATCAAAGGCGGTGCTTTAGCACGTCGCAAAGGGCCTTCAACCACTGATAAAATCGCTTGGGTGGCTTCCAATTTTGTTACTCCAGCACCAAGTTTTGGAGCTTTTGGAAGAGTTCTTGCTGGGCAAGCTTTCAAAGGTGTGAAAGATAATGTGGATTATTTCAGAAAAGGGAAGGGTATTGATATCCATAAAGCCATATTGAAAGTAGCCCCCAAAAATGGATTCGTGATGCCTGGTCATCGGTTTACAGGGCCGGGCAATCCTCTTGAAAAGCAGGTTAAATGGGATCCAAATACAGGAAAGATTCTTGAAATCTATGAACAACCGACAGGTAAAACAGATGCTGTATCAATGCAACATGATGTAGATTACAGCGTCTGTGCAAACAAACCCTCAAAAGATCAAGTCAAGTGCAAAAATGAGGCTGACAGGAAGATGGTAAAATCACTTGATGCCATCCCTTGGAAAGACAGACAATGGGGGCATGCTGTTGCTCGTAATGCGATAGCCAGCAAAGCAAAACTTGGTCTTGGTGTCAAGTCAAAAAACGGAAAACGGCGTTGAGTAAAAATGATTGGTCTCAACAATTAGCCGATGAGTTACATAAACCAATCAAACGAAAATTTAAAACTAGAAGAGTAATATCAAATGGAATTGACGAGATATGGTGTTCGGATTTGGTTGAAATGCAACAGTTCAGTAAATGGAACAAGGGATTCAGATATCTTCTCATGATACTTGATGTGTTTTCTAAATACGGCTGGATCATTCCTTTGAAAGACAAAAAAGGTGAAACTGTGACTGAAGCATTCAAAACAATCCTCACAGAAGCCAGAAAACCGGAATATTTATGGACAGACAAAGGTAAAGAGTATTACAACAAACACTTCAAAGACCTCTTGGAAAAGAATAAAATAACATTGTACTCAACTGAAAATGAAGAAAAGTCATCAGTTTGTGAAAGATGGAATCGAACAATCAAGTCCAAAATGTGGAAACAATTCACTATTCAAGGTAATACACAGTATTTAGATATGTTACCAAAATTAGTCAAACAGTATAACAACACTAAACATAGCTCCATCAAAATGACGCCCATAGAAGCAAGTAAAAAGAAGAATGAAGGTACAGTTTACTTCAATCTATATGGTGATATGAAGCCATCATCAACCAAACCAAAATTCAAAGTCGGTGATAAGGTCCGAATATCTAAGTATAAAAGGATGGTTTTTGACAAGGGTTATACCCCAAACTGGACAGAGGAAGTATTTATAGTTGATATGATCCAATACAGTAATCCAATCACTTATAAATTAAAAGATTTGAATAATGAAGAAATACAAGGTAGCTTTTATGAACCCGAACTGTTAAAAGCAAAACAGGATGTATTCAGAATTGATAAAGTGATCCGTAGAGACTACAAAAAGAAACAGGCTCTTGTTAAATGGAAGGGGTATAGTGATGACTTTAATAGCTGGATTCCAATGAAAGATTTACAACATATATAAAACACACAATCAATCACTTAAAAAAAATATATATAATATATATATAAAATGACTGAAATGAGCAAACATAAAGACTTTTTTCCATGTAAAATACCCCAAGGCTTTTTTCCAGGTATGTCTAAAACATTATCTGACCTTACAAAAATGGCTGAAATGCATAATGGATGTGTTAAGGTCCCGAATACAGCTTATGAATGTGAAAAGCCTTTAATTGTTATGATGATCCAGCGCACGCGGAGAGAACATTTCACTAATAATAAAGTTTTTTTTACACATCCTACATATAAAAATTTTGCATGTGATATTTTTGGTGGTGTCTATAAAATCGATAAAAATGATTGGCAGAAATATCAAAGGCTTATAATTTATGGTGAATTTATTATTTTAGAATGCGATGATAGAATTTTAATTCAATACCCTTATTTAAAATTCAAATCCGAATGTCTAAAGCTTTATTTATCCGATTATTATTATAATTTAAATGATGACAATGATGACAATGATGATGACCATGATGATGATAATGATAATGATACTGATAATGATAATGATACTGATGATGATAATGAGAATTAAAATTGATTTCCAAAACTATGAAAAAGACTATAAGAGCTTTGATATGTTAGCGCTGGTTACCAATAGAGAGATGAAATGGAGTTTGAATTAAAAATTCAAACATCATATAGCTTCGCTTGTTTCCAGGATTGGTTTCAGATATTATTTCAAAAAATATATAAGAGCATTTGGTTCCAGTTCTGAGAACCAACCCTTAAAACACTCTGAAAATAAACGCACTAATTTTTTAAAAAAAGAGTATAGAATTGTTTTTTCAGTATAAGAGTATAGATTTGTTTCCAAGCATTGGATTCCAATATTGATCCTAGGTATTGATTCCATTTTCAGAATTCCATTTTTGTTCCAATATTTGATTCCATTTTTTATTCCAATATTTTTTCCAATATTTGATTCCATTTTTTATTCCAATATTTTTTCCAAAATCTTAATCCATCAATGAAAGTAGTAATTACTACATTTTGAAGCATTTTTTAAAAATGCCTCAAAGTGTAGTACATTACTACTCATAATTAATTAATCTGCATGCATAATAAATGTATGGGGCTGTGCGGAAATTTTTCCCAATGTAGTGTAACGTATGCAACGTAGTCAGTAATGTCAGTCGATGTGTGTATGGGCCGATTCGCACTATTGGACCAGTTTTAAATGTCATAACATTTTTGACAAGTCAGAGACATTTTGAAGAAAACAAAAGGTGTAATTATTATTACAATAGCTCTGCACGTGCTTCTGGCATCCTAGTACATTTCTCGGCACGGTCGTCTTGTGCAAACATCAAATAATCAGGCAGGTCCACGTGGTGAAAAGTTTTAAAACGATTTGCATTTGAAGTGCGCATGTAGTGATGTTTTTGTGCTCGTGCGGGGAAAATGTCGCAAGTTAACTATTTCTTTTCCCCTCCATTTATCGGCACAAACTGGTTCCCTCCGCATTCATTTGTTCCAACCCCGGTATTACCATCCTTCCACGACCTCACCTCGGCACACAAACATGTTTTGCCGCCTATCGCAGAAAAATTTCGCGTGTTGTTTTTTAGTACAATCCAGACCAAACACAATAGCCAATCAACTACGTATTGTTATCTGGCATTACGAGGGGCGTTGGAATGCGACTTGCCATGACTTGTCCTGCCTTGAGGCAGGACATCGGCCCCTTTGAAGATTTGTCCGTTTTGACGAAATTTGCCCTTGTCCAACAAGTTGTTCGCACTTGTTTTGGCGATTGTGTGACAAAATGTATCGCGCGTGCAACGCGGACCAATCATAAAACAACTGCTTCTTTGTTTTCCTGAATTGCTTGAAAAGTTCTAGGTCTCAAAAAACGTATTCGCACTTGTTTTCTGTAAAAAGTGACACATTAATGATGAAATCTACCAATTGTTACAAAATTTGTCCGCTAGTGCGCATTGGCCCTATGTAAAGATGTTAAAATGGCAATAAAAAAATTAATTCAAAACAATAGCTCTGCACGTGAGCTATTAATCTTGGTAAATTTCTTTCGTCGTTCCCTGAGCACATTTAAATCATTAAATTCTGCAGTAACTTATCGCTGTCTTTGAATATTCAGCTGAGGACAGCTCTGAAATCTATGGATTATCGCGAAGTTCATAAGTAAAGTAGAAATTAGTAGTTTTTTATCGACGTTGTCCTCAGCATCGACAGGAGCATTAAATTCCCTAATTTGAATTCCCTAATTTGAATAAATTATTTCTGCACGTGATTCACGCATGTTGTTTCTGTTTGAGCTATATTGCAATTTTTGCGTGAATATTATTAATAAGTAATCATGTGATTTTTCTCGTGCAATTTGGAATAAAAAAGCACTTTAAATTTTTTTCAGGCTAACAAACCTAGTTGCATTCGAAATCATGTGATTCCCTGTACAAAGTTCACTGTGAAATATGATGGGTTCTTTTCCTATTTGTTAAGTTAAGTTTATTCATCGTGACCCTCACTTGTACACACGTGAGGTTCAAAGAGGCTATCCAAATAAGACTTCGTTCTAATAACATCACTGAATAGAGATAGTGGCATTGAAATTCCTGAAGCTTGGATACTTACGATCAGAAAGCACAACAGCCAATCAACAACAAAGCAGAAATGTGGGGAAACAACATGTAATAGTCGGAATATTTCTTTTATTTATTTTACGGTGTCCCCAATTAGCGCAGACGTGCTAAATACACTGACACGGTAAACATGTTTTCCGACCTTGAAATTTCACTGTGATTTACCCTAACAATAGACTGCAGAACAGTCGTTTTTTCTCTAAAATCATTTACAGTCGTGTATTGAAGACGCGAAGCGCCTAGCCTGCGTAGCAAGCGTTCCCGTACGAGCGAAGTGCTGTGTCGCGTGCGAGCGAAGATTCTAGTCGCGCGAAAATTGGGGCGAGAGCAAAAAAGGGAAAGGAGCGGGGAGGGG
This sequence comes from Meandrina meandrites, assembly GCA_963693305.1. Taxonomy (NCBI): domain Eukaryota; kingdom Metazoa; phylum Cnidaria; class Anthozoa; order Scleractinia; family Meandrinidae; genus Meandrina; species Meandrina meandrites. The sequence goes on along the minus strand of OY855911.1, from coordinate 17,549,977 downwards.
GTGGGGCAGCGAGGGAACGCTTGCAAGCAAACCCCACGATTCTGAAAAACCCGTTCGCCCACGAACGGGGCTTCTGATTGGTGCGGCGCGGTCATGCTGATTGATAAGTGTATCAAATTTACCTGATTGATTTGAACCAGTGCGCAAAATAATATTCGAGCGTGACTCGGGCGACAAGGACAGAACGTCAGGAACGTTTAATTGTTTGAATCGTTCTAGCTTCGATTAACTAGATCTGAGCTCAGCGGAATTCTCTTGTTCTCTGAAGATGGACCAACGTAGGATATTATATGCCATCAATTTGTGTATTGATTGTGCTTGTCTGATGGATTTGGCAAAAGCTTTTAACATTCTTCAGCTCAGTTGTGCGGGTGCGAAGGAAAACGGCAAGGAGGAACAGGTTTTGCCAGCATTATTTGGCAACTTCAACTTAGATTTTCCGAGTCGTTTTACTTATTCTGACGTGAAAGAAGTCGGCGGCGACTCATCCTTTGTTTTGCAAAATTTAACGCCAGCCAATTTGCTCACGCTGACAGTTTTCAAAACAACCGCTTCCAGTGCGGACGCTAAACAGTTTTACATAAAATTTCCCCCGTAGGACAATATAATACCGTTAAACTGCTAAACTGTATCAACCTCACGAAAACCTGCTCTTTAAGCCGAACATTCTACTAATTATTTAAAAGCTCCAGACAAACTAGTGCTTTTGTGATTTCCCTTTGCGAGTTTCCGGCCGATTGAAATGTGAGCGGTCTTGTTCAGCACGCAAAAAATTGTTCTGTTTTAAATTTAAATAAAGCTTACAGTTAAAGCGTTGACACCATCACTTTCGCTAGATGGAAAGCGCTTCTTTTATTCCCCGAAAATTTGAAGTATTTTGGCTTTTAAAAAGGCATTTTGAAGCTAAGTGACGCTGTTGTGTGACTCGCTGAAAAATAGCGCCATTGACAAGTTGTCAATCTATGAATGAACTCACCCGTGAAGAAATCGGTGGGCGTTTTTCAGAATCGTGGGGTTTGCTTGCAAGCGTTCCCTTGCTGCCCCACCCCCTCCCTGCTCCTTTTCCTTTTTTGCTCTCGCCCCAGTTTTCGAAGTACTCTCGCACTTCGTTCGCATGGGAACGCAGGCTACGAAGCGCCGATCGTCACCCGAGCCTCACGCGGTCGCAGGGCAATTTTTAGCGCCTCTCCCCAGTCCCACTCTCTGTTTTGACTTTGGCTCCAGATCTCGCGTTCGAAGACCGCGCGAGCACGTTCGCAAAAAAATGCGGCTCTTTTGCAGTCTATCCTTACAAGGGTTTTGTTATCAAATTAGTAGAACGCCATTGAAATATGTGGTGATCAGAATACTACTTAAAATGGCAGAGACTAAAAATATATCTTTCTCCTGTCTAAATGCTTTTTTCGTTTTCCTCTTTTGCTAAGAAGTCCACAGCAATGAGTCTCAAGTCCAGGCAAAGTAAGTATTTTAGTGTATTATATCTGCTACAGATTGTTATGTATTAACTTGAGTGTTACCAATAGTATTTTAATGACAAGAAACCCTGTTATATTCATATATGTCAGTCATGCAGTTGCTTTTGGCTTGTACACTGAAAGTTGTTCGCGGTGCTTGCTTCTCAGTTGAGTTGTTCTTCTCTGCTTAGCGAACTTCAGAAAAAATGTCAAAGTAATTAAAAACGTATCCAGCTTTCATGCTTTCATATACGCTCGCGCGTATTAGTCGTAAATATATAACGTTTGAAGTATGGATTCGCGTCTGTATCAATCTGTTTTGGAAAGGCAATAAACTTCATGCACTAGTCTTTTTGCTTTTGGCACAAGTCATTCAAATGCAGCTGCTTGCGATTTTGTAAGATGCGGATCCTCTTTTTTTTTTTTTCTCGTCGATTTATGGCCTTCGAGTTTCGCACTTGGACCTTTTTATGACAGGAAAAAAATTCAGTCCGTGTCGTAACAGTACGGACCTCAAACTCGATTAACTTTGTGTATCATAACTTACTCAATTATTGTTGTAGGGGAAACGCTCAGGGAGAATATGCCGAAGTCAACCCGGGATATGTTATTGCGGAATCTAATCGCAACTCTACAGGTGTCAATCCGGTGACTTATGACACTGTTGGGAACTCTACCAAGAAAGGAAAGGGAGAAGTGGTCGACGAGACACCGACAGTGTCGTATGCAGTTGTAGATAAATCCAAAAAGAAAAAGAGGGAGAAGGTACGTGTGCATGAATGAGTAAAAAGAGTCAGACATATACTTTTGGTCGTTAGTGTGTTATTTCGCGATTGTGGCAAGGTCAACGAAAACGTTTTTCCGTAAGAGGGGCTTTGTGTTCAGGCTGTTGCAACTGTCATAAACTTTTTGCTTAGTTTCGTGACTTTGAACTCTGTCACGCGAGACTGTCACGTTTTAGAACACGTCATATTTGAACATGTGATTTTTGTGTATGATTTTGAGATCGATTAGAATTGAGATTGAGAAATTGTATTTCGGACAGTTTAGAATTCCGCATGTTTTAGCTGGATTTGTCAGATATTCGTTGAAATTTGAGGTCCATTAAAAGGAGAAGACAAAAATTCTATCACAGTGCTCAGGTTTTTTTTTTCACTATTACGTTAGAGTGGTTGTTGTGCTGATAGATACAGTACATGTATAAATGCGGACCATTTATAGAATTACTCAAAACGTCTTCTTGGGTAGATTGGCCTTTAAATGCTTCTGTCCTTGTGTGACCCAACATTTATATTTGAGCAAGCTTAAAGTATCACAAAAATTTTCAGCAATACCGCAGCGAGGTTAGGAAGTACTTGCCAAAAGTAAAGGCATTTCGGCAGAAAAAGGAGGAGGAGCTAAGTAGCAAACTGTAAAAATTCATTCGTTTTACTGGTACACTATTGTTATGTTCATCAGTAGAAACTGAAACCCTGAAGCTGCTTGTAATGTAATACAAATGTTGTTTATAGAGGTCATACACTTAGCTTCGAGATAGCTAGTTTACAGGCATGCCACTGAAACAGAGGAAACAAACATTTTAAATGAACATAACAGGGTTAAAAATCCCAACTAGCAGAACCAGTTGGTTATTTACAAAGCGTGACCGAGGATTTGAAGTCAGGACGACAAAGTTTGTATCATCATATAATTACATACATGTACATTTATACTAGATAGCCAGTGTTTGAAACATCACGACCCTGGCTGCTTGCTTTATAATCACGAAGAAATGACCTGAAACATCACACTATAATAGTCTCCCTCAGAGAAAACTGTGCAGGATTGTTAGATTTACTATGAAGGTGGTACATAAATTGATGTTTTTCTTATAGAAACCCAAGCCAGGAGAACTTCAGTACGCTGAACTTGCTGAATTCTCAAGACCGCAAGAGATGCCCAAGTCTTCAACCTCCCGTGGTAGCTATCCTACTGAAACTCAGTACGCGGACGTGAACGCAATGTGAATTTCAGCCATGTGTACCGAGTTGGACCCGGGCAGTGATGAGAAAATGAACGAGGCAAGCGATTTTACTATAGCTGTGAAAAATTAATTCATAGACACTTCGCATAAATGCCTCCCACATTTGAATAACAATACTGTGTACATCCTAAGCCTCGTGTGGATGTTTCTAGACAAAGGAGTTTTTTCGTGAATGTGAGGCTTAGGATATATAAGAATTGTTATTCAAATGCCGACGCCATTTATGCAGAGTGTCTATAGAATAAGTATAGGTAATCACATGATTTCGAGTGCAATTAGGAATAAATAAGCACGAGTAAATTTTTCAAAGGCTAACAAAATTGCACGAGCCCGTAGGGCGAGTGCAATTTGTAGTCTTTGAAAAATTTTCAAGTGCTTATTTATTCCTAATTACACGAGAAAAATCATGTGATTACTTATTAATAATATACATGAAAAAAGGGACAGAGAGAAAAAGAAAACCAGTTGAATTTTGACACCGCGCGCCTTTTCTGATTTTTCATTCAATTGATTGGTTGAAGCACAGCAAACACATGTCAAGTTCAAACTTTCACAAGAGCGAAATATTCAGATTCATTCAGTTGTACTGTAAACTTGGGAATTTGTGGTTTTTCAAACGTTTTTGAAGCACAACTCGGTTAACAGTGACCGACTAAAGACAATGTACATATTAGACTGTGAAAGCTCGGTGTAAACTGAAGAATTGGACGGCAGCCGTTTTGGAAACCGAGATGTAAGCTTCGAGCGGCCAAAGATGAAAGAAACCTGGCAGTTGATAAATGCAAAAAGCCACCACAAACTACAGATATGTAAGTGCTTCTGGCGTTTTGTTACCAAAAAATTCCTACTGTCATAGCATGTCCACTTCTTCTTCGGATGAACTTCGCGCTTTTATAGTTGGACGTTTTCCCATGACAGACCGGCGAAGAACTTGGTCGGCGAAGAACTTACTTGCCGGATTGAAAAACATGTATCCTTGTTTATTTATATGCCTGTCGAGTGTAGCTATTGTCATTCTGTAAGTGGTCTGGTTCCAAGACAAGTCGTCACTGTTTTGTCCTTTTACTTTAGGGCAGAACTGTTAGTTCGGCTTGCCGGCTCGTTTTCCTCTATTTTGTTGGCGATATTTTTTTCCCTTCGCTTGACGTTTTCCGTACATTTAGCCAGAATGAGGTGCTAATAATTGTATTTGGTTTCTTAGAACTATCTTTTAGGTGTTTTACTGTTGTTTACCTAGCGAAAACCCCGGTCGTTGTTTTCGTCCGCGTCTATTTGTAATTTGCACTGGTGTTACACTTTTTGCACTGGTGTTACCTCTGAACTGCACTCAGTCTCAGCCAATCAGAATCGAGTAATTTTTTCATGTATATTATTAGTTTAGTAACACACAGTTAATAAACAAATATCCAGTAGCAATTGAGAAGCAATCCCTAGTAATTAATCTAAATATAGATTAGTTATTGCATTCAAGCGAAGGCTTACTGTTGGTGTTAACTTTTTTCTAGTTTGTTTTTTCAACAGTTTTATTGTAATTGTACTGATAGGTAGGGCATGTAGCTAATTAAGTGTTAGAATATGAAGAACGATCTTTCCTGATTTGTGTAAAGTAACTAAATCCTTATTATCGACTTTAACCTGAATTTTTTTTTTTAATTCTGGAGCTGTAGGCATTTTTAGCTGATACCCGTTTTTGAGAAGGCACCCAGATTAGCTTAGTTGTTAGGGTTTGAACGTCTCTTGGTAATTATATCAGTAGCGTCTGTCTATAAAATTAATAGTTAGAATTCCGAGATTGGATCGAACATTCGAATTAACTTTTATTTTGTCAAAACGATCCTCATAGTCAGAACTATTTTCAGATTTTTGTTAAGTCGAGGATAGTTTGAAATACAGCCCGATCGCGCCAGAGTACCACCGAATAGCAGATTGTGGAATATACGCAAAATAGAGCAGTTTTTATACGCCAGTACAGAAAGAGGGAAACTTCCCTTGATATCATTTTTACACAGTTTGTTGTCTATCCTTCTGTCATTTTTCTATCATATCATTTTTATGTAAATACGTTTTGTCCACTTTATAGCCATTGAAAAAAAAAACTACCGCGATTTTATTTTACCTGCCAAATTTATACAGAGGCATCCAGAAAGTGTTCCATGGTATAAAATGAAAATGGCACTTTAAACTTTACTAGATTTCACAAAAATTAAAAACTCACGCATAATATTTCCGAAAACAGTTCGCATAAAGGATCTTTGTGACGAAATAAAAGAACCTTCGAATTTCCGGTCCTGTCTCTAGATTCTCGATATTTACAGACACACGCTCTCCAGTGCTGTTTTGTGGCTTAGCCAGTGATAATCTATTTTTACATGTGTTATAAATTAAAAAGTTTTTTTAATAAATGTACATTTGAGTACTTCAAATTAGCGTAAAAAAAAGTTGTAGGGGCAGTTGTCAACTATATATACAAAATGCAGCAGTGCGTGATTCAAGAATTTAGGTTTTGTCTAAGTTGTGGTCGTGATGATTTTTCTATGGAATGCTTGCCTTTATTGAAATCATTTTTAAGTATCTCTCTAAAGTATATTGAATGACTTTTAAACGACTTTTTTGTAGGAATTGTTTGGCGTATGAATATCCCATTTGTTGATTTTTTTCATACTCGGTGTATAGATAGCCAATTCCTAATTGTACAAAACGCACTGGTGCCCAAATAATGAAGTGTTTGTTGTTTGTGGCCATGGTTGTTCGAGAATTAGTAAAATGAAACTGTTGATAAGCGTTGTCTAAAACGTTAGTCAGAGTTGTTAATGGAGAAGTTATTTGGCACTTTTGTAGACGTATTTTGCACATGAAGTGCCCTTTGGCATTTCCGTTTATGCGCAAATCTTAAGAAAATACAAATTAGCGTGATAGATCAAATATTACTTGACGTTCAATTTTAGTGTGCACTGGCAATGGGCGATTTTGCTGCAAATGCAATCATGATTTTTAGTCAAATTATTTAAGAAGTTGGAAATATTTTACTTTCATAAGGTAGAAAATATTGTTACCTCACAAACTCACCTCTCGAAAAAAAAAATGAAATATCAATTTGATTTTGAGACTAGATACAAACAATGTACAGTACTGCTTCTATGAATAGCGAAACCCTTAAATGTACGGGTGTAGGTTGATACTCCTTACTAACTGAGTCCAGTGTGATAAATTTGTAGATAAAGTGAAATAGTGGCCAGCATAAAAAGTAAGAGAAACCAACATTTCCCAGTTTTGATAGAAAATCTGGGTTTCAGCGAAATTTTCCGAGACTAAAGATACGTGCAATTAGACCTTTTGTTCGATTTTGAAATATGGCGCGCTATTTCATTTTGTGTAGTAAACAAACTGTCATTAAACGATTGTCCGATATTTTACCCTGTAATCAACCACTTCTAACCCTCGGAAGTGCAAGGAACCACTCCCCCCTCCTCCAACCAGGAAATTTCGATATGAAAAACTCTCTTAAAAAAAAGTAAAAACAGAAACCCTGCTTAACTTGTGTATTACAATTATCAAGTTCGAGAACTTTGAATGAGAACAGTATTGAGACGATATAAAAGATGTTAAAACTGACTCCTGTTTGTAAAGGTTTCTGTTTTTAAAGTATCTCCACATTGTCAGCAAGAGGGAGTCGTCTGTCTTCTTGCATGGTGCTGGGATCTTAGTTCAGGTGTACATCCGAGGGTTAAGACAGGCATGACAATGTCTCTATGCATAACCAAGCTTTTTTAAGGCATGAAATCGTAAAAGTTTTGTGTCAATTGCCTTTTTGAACAATTCTACCTAGACGATGGATTTGACAAGTAAAGTGATCCATCTACGAATATTTGTAGTCGTTTGGTAATAAACCAAGCTTCAGTCCACCTTATTGTTAAAGTAGTACAGTGGAACTCCGACATGAGAAGTGCCAAGCGACTGGTAAAATGTCCATTACAACGGGGTGCGACAACATGACTTAGGACCGTTTACGTGCGCGCGCGTCTGTCGTAAGGATGTAGTAGGTTGATTTACACGACGCGATTCGCGTTGTAGTTCAGGCGTAAGCGAGTGGCATACGATAATCATAGGCAAAATCCTACCGTCTAATTCGCCCCTTGTACATGTGTCGGGATTCCTTTCCATACATTTTACTATAGCAAGGCTAAGAATATTACTCACTATACCGATGTCTTTTGTTATAAAGGGGCTCGTTATATCGAGCTTACATTGCTTTTTGCAGATTGTAAAGTAAACCTTTTAATTCTTTTATTGTTATTATTCGCCTTTCGATAACATGCGAACTCTGAAGTTCAAAACCCAACTAACGATTGACATAGAGACAAAGTGAATCGATTGAAATCTAACAATCACAACCGACAGACGTGACCTTTTGACCCGGCTGAAGTGAACTTCTGCTTCTTGAGAGGTCCGCTTAGATGATTGATGGCGCGAAAAATGTAAACCGTCGGTTGAGGTTTGAATCTCCGAGTTCGCATGTTATTGAAAACCGCAATAATGATTTTCCATTTGCTGATGCTTTTTGGTAGTCTGAAGTAATGCTCATTAAATGCTGATGAAATCTACTACAAACTGTGTTTTTTTTTCTGAAGCCGGTAGACGTGCATTCCCATCACCCGGACGGTAGCAGTGCGCGAACTACTGATACTCCTGGGTTCAAACCATTTAAAATGATTTTGGTTTGCGAGACAGTTATTGAGGGAATAAGGGAGGTGTGGAAAATTCTCCGCGATAAAATTTGATTGTGAAACAGCTTTGACCAGAAGAATAGTCAGATAGTCAACTTCAGGTGGAGTGGTAGGTTTTAGTTTTAGTCATTCATCGGCAATTAAGTTCTTTACTATTGATTCAATGTTCGCTGCATGATTGAAACTGAATACAATATTCGGCACTCCGCAAATGCCTCTTTTTCGGCCTCTTTTGAATTAGATGCTGGTTTTAATTTCACTGTTTTGGGAGTCCAAAGGGATGTTCTCGCCAACTAACACTGCCGATAAGCTTTTAAAAGCAGATTGCTTTCCCTTGTTATGTCCCAAAAATGTTCTTGACGTTTCGACAACGACAAATTTTTCGCGGCCGTTTTTCCCTGACCTGGATCAATCAAGGCATACGATTTTCCTCTCGTTAACGGTCAACGCCATCATTGGTAGCTAAGGATTTCGTAATGGGTGATACCTTTTCTGTGCTAGTTTTGCCGTGGCCTGGACTAGGTCGCAACTGTGCTCAGATTGTTAGATAGGATTGGACCTAGGTAAGGCGATTATTAGACAAGTTAAATTCAGCCTCTGGTTTTGGATAGGGAGCTATTATAGCTGTGACAGTTAAGAAAGTCCTCCTACATAAAAATTTTATTGGGTGTTTGGCGGATCAGCGAGGTGATGAGGGAGGCTATTCTTGGTTCCATTCTTGGTGGCGACTTTTTTGATGAGTTAAAGGGAGGCTTCAATTCCGTTTCTCTTAGTTAATAAATAACAGAATTGCACGCTCGCGCAATTCCCACACACGTTCAGTACAGATGAATACAAAGCTACTCGGCCATAAAACCTGACTTTGGTATAAGCGCAGTTACCTATCCTTAAACAAAGCATATATTCTTCTTGGCGATGAAGAGCTCAAACCTTGAAGGGAAGATATGTTATTCTGGCATTACAGTAAATCTAATATTTGTCCCACAGCAATATACATGTATGAATTAATCATGATTCAAATCATGTAAAAATCCTCATCAACATCGAATTTATCACAATTCACATCTGTTTCGATCAGAGTTCCAACATGGACATTATTGCCTAGTACACAACAAGACAGGACGTGTTTCCAAAACTCAGAGGATATATATCAGTGCAGGAAAAGAGTAAATGCTCAGCGGACTCAAACTCATCTTTGCAGAAAGCGCAATTTGGTGATTCAATCATACCGAGACGAAATATTTTTTTTTCATTTTTGAAACCAATACAATTAAAAATATTCTATTGAAACTCTCTGCTTACGACTATTTTGCATTATGTAAAATAGGAGTATAGTATTTTGTGGGGGTTTTGGGCTTTGGTTTCTTTGTCCTTCGCATCCTGTTAAACAGTTAATTTATAAATCGAACCTGGATTAAACTTGTTTTCCTCCGCATCCCTTTCTAGGTATTCTTTTGCTCCAAAGTCGCGCTATTGTGTTCTAGCGCTGTTTTAAGTTCATATATTTGGGGGGAAGTACAGAGGCACAGATTTGCTCGATAATCCACAATGAAACAACTAGATGAGTAAAACTCGTTTCATCCGTGATCAAAATGCACCTTTGTTGCCTCAAAAATGACAAGGAAATATTGTAAAGAAGACTCGACTGCAAGAAAATGGACATCAAAAGTCTTTTGAAAAGCGACAATATCTAACCACAGGCAGACCATCGTATGTGTTTGTGGTTAATTATTATTTGTTGACATGAGACGAACAGAAGAAATATTGAAATCTACGAACAAAGCTCTGAAAACAACATCTCGTTTTATCTTTTCTTTTTTTATTCCGCGTGGAGAGCCTGCTCGCAGGCTATCGAAAACGTGACTAGCCAGATTTCATCACATGTTTCACCGGGATCGGGAACGCATCGTTAGTAAAGTTATATCGCCTCAATGATCTTTATTAATGTCAGCACTTTTTGAACACATATTTTTTTCTAGCATAAAGAAATGAGCTGTTTACTTTGTGCGACTAGTTTGTATCCTAGCTGAAGGCAGATTCATTCCTGGGTGTGAGCAGACTCAAGTCGTTGAGGGTTTACAATACAACAGCACAATTCTGATTATTCCAAGCACTTTACATGATCCAAAATGGTGAAACACCTGATGAAATTAATGTTTTTTTTTTTAATTTGTAGTAACAAACATGATCGCTTAAATTGTGACGCATTCTTGTCCAAGTGTTTCATCGTTTCTGCTTATACCGCTTCGAATTGAATTGCTGCTCATACTTCATTCAAAATGGTCGTCGTCTCGAAGAGACCTTCGATTTTTTATTTCAAGGCGATTTGAAAGACTAATAAATAAACCTTTTTCCAGTCAAAGACTATTTTTGGGTACTTGATCATTAATTTTTATTTAGCAGTGGGCGGCACATGTTTTTTGTTCAACTGGCAGATTTGTCAAGAAGAAACATTAAGAATTGGAATTGATTTGTCCTCTATCCCAACGGATGGAACATTGGAACGGAATCAATTACCAACGGAAAAGTGGAGATTTTAATTATCAAACACCACACTGGTAAAATTAAGTTGACCAAATATGAAAGCATTAGCCGAAATTAAATTTCCGACTTTTAAAAAACCCAGCTTCGTTGTCTCTCCAGTATACTGATTTCTTATCAGTACAACAAAATCTCGTTTCAATTGATCACATTGACAATATCCTGTAACGAGTCGGCACTTTTGAATTTAGCTCTGACCACGCATCGAGACATTGCTTATAATACAGCTACATTCACATTTAATTTGGTATCAAAATTTCAGTGCGACACAAAACGCCCTTCGAATGGCAAAAGAAGGTAAGTTAAGACTGTCCTCTAAGAACTTCGATAATCTTCCAGAAATCTTTTTAAACGTGGCGCTCGCTTTGCTTGAATCATTAAGGACATTGAGTCCTATTCCAAATGAATTAAAGGAAATCGAATTGTCCTCTTTAATTAACTCATTAGACATTGAAATAACCGATGCTCGAAACATCAGCTTAATTAAGGACTACAAACCTCCAGTAACAATAGCAATCGAGTTTTAAAAACTGCTCTCACATCTTCTGATATATTTTTCGTATCCTTTACTTTGAATGCTTTGTGCAATTGCACTCAGACGACCTAAACCCCAAGATAGTTCGTCTGCGAAGCACCGACCAAAAGCTTGTTCCCCCGCCCCGCGTGTTACCAGGACTTTCTATAATAGCCTCTAATTGGCTCTTACATATGGCCATACTTTCGTGCATCGTGATTGGCCGAGTGGATCTTTTGAAACCATAATTATGCTTTTCATGAATACCATATACACAAAATAAACACGACGGCGATGCAGGTCAGTGGGAATTTAGCGTTTGAAGTGATGAAAAATCAGTTCAAACCTGACATTTTTACCGAGCAACGGGAATCTGTCAAATATTTTTAGAGCAACGATGTCCTTGTTTTATACCGGGGTTTAGTTCGTCTGCAACGCAGGCTACTGGGAACTAAACCACTCGTAGATTCCATACGCCACTCCATCCGGGACCGGAGTCGCGTATTTTCCGTATGACACGCTTGCGAGTGTCATATCACTCACTGATGTCACGGTTCGCGCGTTTTCTGCTTAGTTGAATTGGTTTCTTTTGTTGTTTGTTGTTAGCAAGCATCGACAAGAAGGTTAAAATTTGTTTAACTAAGCAAAGAAAAAGAATGAGTTTTCCGAAAAACTTAATTAAGAACGAGAACACGATAATGGAAACCTTGACGATTTCAAGGTTTTTAGAGGGAATTTTTCGCAAGGAATTGTAAGCAGGATGTTGTAAAGAAAAAAACAAAAGCAGTTGAAAACTATATCGACCGTCAAGACATTGCCGCATCGGATTCAAGTCAAAGTCAGTGATGTTTTCAGTTCTTACGTGCTATTTAATTGACAAGTATCTTGTTTGATTGGTATTCGGTTGGTGTTTCTATATCCTGGGCACGGGTGCTTTGTATTTTCTGTGAAGACGAACGGTGATTTGTAAAACTTGCTCGATTATTCGAAAACTAAACAAGGAAATAAAACTCGGCAATATCAAGTACGTCTGGTCTCCATATAATAAAAAGAACATTACACGTTGGCTCAAAGATATGAATTTTATTTTCTCGTGGCAAAATATATATCTGAAACTCGAACATAAAATTCATATCTTCTCGCCACCGTGTAATATCCTCTATATATTATCGTCTAAATGGGCCTGGCAGCTGAGCAAAAAAGTCCAGGGCCGACGAGGCGGAAAAGCACAGCTCATGCGCTCCGAAAAACTCGACCGTTACAAATTCATTGTATTTTGCCACGTAATTGGGGTCCAGTTTGCGACCCTCACATTAGAGTACAAGATGAATTACCCATCGACTTTTCAGCTCAATCCCTTTGGATTCCGTGTGATTTATTTAAACGACAATTGGATGTGTTTTTCGTAAGCGTTTTTTATATCTTTCTTATGACTGTGACAATAGCTGTTCTCAACGGTACGAATTTTAAGGCCGTACATGAGTATTTAACGCGGTTCACAATTTTCGTAGCAGAAAGTTCGACAATTTACAAACAAAATATCAAATGTGACTTTTTTTTTGTTCCAATGAATTTTTTAAACGCCTTTCAAAGTTGTAAATGTGAATTGGTGGCAGAGGAATCATGTCTGTCTCTCCTCCTGGCTTCGTTAAAGCCTTCCCACTGGTTTTGCTTCCTGGGTAAGCAGTTCTTAGTCTTTTCAAAGCTAATTATTCATCTTCCTTTCAGTTTCATCGAAACCTTATATATCTTGTAATTCAGGTCAATGTTTTATTCCTTGTTTGTTGTTAATGCTCTCTTTAAGTGAATTTATTTAAACCTGAGCATATTAAAACATTGTACTTTTAATAAACTTGATGTTGTCAGTATCCTTATTGAGTTGTCGCATTTTCTGCGTATTGGCCACAAACCGGCAGTTTTCCCGTCGTTTTTGTAGCCGCCTGCCACTGTAGG